>NW_026847882.1:27438549-27545529 GCF_025583915.1 Anolis sagrei ordinatus
TGCAGCATCAGAGCATACATTTACACAACACCGGTTCGTGTTTGAAGACTATGGAAGCAGTCAGGATGTATGGAATGCAGTATTAAATCAAGGGGTCCTTTTCTTTCCATGCTAACCGACATCACAGTATCCTATGGGATCCTGGGGTTTGTATTTTGGGGAAATTTAAAATATCCCTTCTTAAACTGCAAATCTTAATATTTTCTGGGTTGTTGTAGGTTTTTTCAGGCTATATGGCCATGGTCTAGAGGCCTTTGTCTCCTAGATGTTTTGCCTGCATCTATGGCAAGCATCCTTGCCATAGATGCAGGCGAAACGTCTAGGAGAGAATGCCTTTAGACCATGGCCATATAGCCTGAAAAAACCTACAACAACCCAGTGATTCCGGCCATGAAAGCCTTCAACAATACATTAATATTTTCTATTCCAAACTGAATACACAGGCACTCATACTATTGGATATTACCCATATTCTCAAGAAACATCTAGGAAGATTCAACACATCATATGTGAGTTATCTATTATATCAGACCAAATTCTCAATTTATGTACAAATTTACTAATACTTGAAGGGAAGTGAATATGAAAAGTAAATAGCTGGAATAGTCACACACTGAGATTTTTAATTTTAAGCTTTATAGTGGGTATATGTGGGAAGGAGGGGGCTGCATTATTTTAGTTGCTCAACCTAACTGAAAATAAACAGACAGATACACTTGAAATAGGATATGTAGTCCATTGTGGTAGCTTTTCGGGAAGTGAGTCAGGCAAACACATGAAAACCAAAGGGGCCATTTAGACTGTGGTTCCAATGTGGGCAGTGTGCTTTCCTCAAATAGAGCAGTGTTCCTGTATTTGTAATAGATAGCAGAGCAAGAAGGTATAGTATTATTTATTTATTTATTTATTTACTTACTTACTTACTTCTATCCCACTTTTCTCCCATGAATGGGACTCAAAGCAGTGAACAAATAAGAAAGGACAACTACATAATAAAAAAAAAACCCATCATCCCACTCACTCAACACATGAGCAAAAAATCCAGACATTGCAAAACCACAAGTTACAAGTTACATAAATGTAAATAAATGTAAATAGACATAAAAATAATCACATAGATCATAATTATTAAAATTCCCACGCCTTAAGACACTGAGTTTGTCTGGCCAAGATGGCTGCTATTGAGTGTTGTCATGGAAGGTCTGCTTCCATAAACAGGTCTTCATCTAGCAGCAGAAGGTCACTAGTGAGGGGGCCGAATGTACCTCTTTGGGGAGGGAATTCCAAAGCCACAGGGCCATCACTGAAAAGGCCCTCTCTCTATCATTCCTGCCAACCATACTTGTGATGGTGAAGGGACCGAGAGGAGGCCCTCTCCTGATGATCTGAGGGCTCGTGTGGGCTGGTAGGAGAAGATGTGGTTCCTCAAATAGTATGATGTTCTGCTAGGTGGAATTGCACGACATCTTTCAGCTCTGGGGTCTGTTAAAGATAACTCTTAAAGCCAGTCCCATATTCAATTTGGCATTCCTGCCCTCCAATGTCATTTAAAAAAGCCATTTCTAAGATGATTGATAGATACTAGCTAGCTAGCTAGCTAGATTGGTGGGTAAATAAATCTTGCCATCTTACAATGGAAAGGGGTGGTGTTGTCCCATTCATCACATTAAGACAAACTTAGGTTTAATATCCCATGTCTAAATCTATCCATTGTCCTTGCATTTCTGTTCATTTCCCATGATCTGTTTAAGCTGCTGGGAGGGATTCATTGTTGGCTCAACAGTGAAGGACAAAATCTACTTTGTGCTCAATCTACCACGCCACCTCAGCAACCATAAGACAGGAATTATCAAACAGTATTTAAGAAACACCCTGGCTTCCACCTGTCACTTGAACTATCCCCTTTTATCATTGACCACATGGCTTAGGATTTACTCTGTTGCAGATGCAAGAAAGGTATAAATACCAGATCTAATTTCAACAGAGCAATATATAGGGCAGAAGCCTATAATCACTACAAAGATACAGATGTTGGACACAGATGTTCTTGTGTCCAAGCTGCGGTGCATCCTGTTAACGTATTTGTGGAGACTAGTTAAAGCTGAGCTAATGCCAATCTTCTTAGAAGATTAATAATATTCTAGCGTTGCATTACCAAACCATTAAACACACTTGAAAATGCACACTAGTATGTCAATCCTTAATACATCATCTTACCAAAGGCACTGAACAAGGTCAGAGTTACTTATTACAGCTTTGCTTTCCCACTAACATTTGCACACATGTTGTGCTGGAGGTTAAATCCCAGCCAGCTGTAATCTCCACCACTACAGACTCCTGTTCAGAGTACCAACAGATATTCTTTACTGGAATGGGATCCTAGTGAAGAGAAACTGCATAGAAGTGAGATAGTTAGAACAGAGAATCAAAGCAATACTGTGGAACAACATGGCTACACCATGAAGGTGATTTGGTTTCACCAATCCTTTCAGCATTAAAAAGTGTTTCTGATTGCTCATTTTGCTTAGAAATCATCTTCCTGCTCAACAGGGATGCCTTAGAGAAGGTAAATATAAAACTGGCTCTATCTATATAAATAAAAATGTAATGTTCATTTGTGGGATTAACATAACTCAAAAACCACTGGACGAATTGCCACCATATTTGGCCACAAAACACCTACTAACCCAAGGAGTGACCATCACTCAAAAAAATTGTCATTTGGGAGTTGTAATTGCTGGGATTTATAGTTAACCTACAATCAAAGAGCATTCTGAACTCCACCAATGATGGAATTGGACCAATCTTGGCACACAGAACTCCAATGACAAACAGAGAATACTGGAAGGGTTTGGTGGGCATTGACCTTGAGTTTGGGAGTTGTAGTTAACCTGCAGCCAGAGAGCACTGTGGACTCAAACTATGATGATTCTGGACCAAACTTGGCACAAATACTCAATATGCCCATATATGAACACAGATGAAGTCTGGGGGAAATAGACCTTGACATTTGGGAGTTGTAGTTACTTTGTAGATTGTAGATTGTAGTTCACTTTGTAGATTGTAGTTCACCTACAATCAAAGAGCATTCTGAACCCCACCAATGAGAGAATTGGGGCAAACTTCGTACACAGAACCTCCATAACCAACAGAAAATACTTAAGACCATTGAGTCCAATTTCCTTCACCAGGACAAGAAAACATAATGAAAGCCCTTCTGACAAAGAGCCATCTAGCCATAGATATAGATAGATATATATGATTCACACACAGAGAGATATAGTATCATAGAATTGAAAAGGCCTTCTAAAGAATGARAATGATATGTTATATGTTCTAGAGTAGGCAAGCCAGACAATCTTCACATCAACACTGACAAAGAAACAACAAGAAATACTTTTAACCCACAAGCATTAAGACATTACCTATATTAGAAACCAACACTTTCTCATTACTTTATTTTCCAGCTCATGAGACTGTGCCACAGCAACGCGTGGCAGGAGATAGCTTATCGGCTTTTCAGAATGATAGACTGTATAGGCTACAGAAACTCTATGGGCTGAAAGGCCCTAAACAGAGCTGCATCCTGCCCAAATATTGGTAGTGGACACGGAAATATGAAATTAGAAGAAAGAAACACAAGAGAGGCTGAATTCCAATTTGAGCATGCAACACTGGACTTTAATTGGACTTCCTCCTTATGGCAGCATCATGAACTCCTGAATATGTTTCATAGAAGGGCCTCACTGAACAGGATGAGTGTGCACTCAAGTGGAAAGTTTTTTTTTCATTTTCAAAGTCAAAGGGCTTAACATCAGCAGAAGCTTTCCATCAAAACCTATATTGGATCAACATCGTGTGTATGCTAATCAGTTAGAATTTGCTCCTATGCAGTTAACGGTCAATAGGATCATAGGATGTTGCTACATTTTAGGTCAGAATATTTATCCAACTAAGCCACTATTATTTACTTCCTCACACTGCACAATGGCATCATATCAGTCTTGAAATATTTCGCCTCTATAAAGAAACTGATTTCAATACAATGAATGAAACGTTGGGTTGGGGAAGGGTTAGTCCTTCATCATACCTGCCTCTTGAAGAAAATAAAAATAATGATATGGAATTCCTTCTATGTTTTCTATTCAACACTTCAACCACTGCCACATGAGCATTATTCTATGATTCTATGAAAGCATTTAGAATGAGCAGGGCAGGGAAGAGGCAATACTTCAGTATTGCTTGATGGGGTGCTTCAGCAAGACCAGGTTTATTGTAAGACACTGTTGTGAAAAACACTGAAATAAATGTAAGAGTGGAGAGACCCTCTCCTGCTAATGCAGAAAGCAAAGCAACAACAATAAAGCTATTTGTCCCTGTCATCAAAAGAAGTTGTGCTTGATAGCTTAGCCAACACAGCATATTTACACTAAGCATTAAGTAACTATTATGCAAAGGAGAGCTCCATCATAATGTCTAAGCATATTTATGGAAAGCTAATATTGCCAAGTTTATTTTCATCCAATGTAGTCTCGTGGGGTGGAGAGAGAGAGAGAAAGAGAGAGAGAGAGAGAATATTTTCCATCATTGTAAGTAAACTTGGAATGAGAGGAAAGCAAGTCTCGGTGCCTCTGCGGAGTGGCACACACATTAAACCTGGATAAATCATGGCACAATTACACAGTAAACTTTCCTCTGATGAGATATCAATGTGATGGCATGTAATTACTCCCTCCCCCCTTGGAGCCGCATCATGTGTTTTTCAAAATGTTAATGCAAGCATAATAACAGGCTGGATGTTTATACCCCAAAATGTCAGAGCCTTCTAGCTGCCAGTCACACGTTTGAAAATGAAAATCACAAATTAACGAAAAGGGAGTGATGGGCCAATTGACAGTGAGCTAACAGATACATTTGCTTCCCCCTCTGCTCCAATGCTTTCCTGCTGTAATGCATCTAATAGAAGGAGAAAGAGAAATCTTGTTCACCCAAATGCTATGGGTCTGCCAGCATATAAACAAAGGAATTGCATTTGTGAACATGCTAATGGGCTACTTCTTCTAAGGATAAGGCAGATATACAGTGGGGGGGGGGAGCATTTAGTCAGATACCTATTGTAAAAGTTCTCCCACTGAAAAAGATGAGAGAGGCTTGTAATTGACATCAGAGGTAGACCTCAACTATGAGAGCCCACATTAGAAAACACATCGAGAAAATCACATTGTCTGATTTTTAATGAATTTATTTGCAATTCTGGTAGAAAATAAGTATTTGGTCACCTACAAACAAGCAGGCTTTCTGGGTCTCACAGACCTGTAACTTCTTATTGAAGAGGCTCCTCTGTCCTCCCCTCCTTACCTGTAGTAATGGCACCTATTTGAACTTGTTATCAGTATAATAAAAGACACCTGCCCACAAGCAGTCACACTCCAAACTCCACTATGGTGAAGGCCAAAGAGCTGTCGAAGGACATCAGAAACAAAATCCTCGCCCTCCACCAGACTGGGAAGACTGAATCTGCAATGGCAAGGAGCTTGGTGTGAAGAAATCAACTGTGGGAGCAAGAATTAGAAAATGGAAGAGATGCAAGATCACTGATAATCTCCCTCGATCTGGGGCTCCAAGCAAGATCTCACCCTGTGGGATCAAAATGATCACAAGAACAGTGAGCAAAAATCCCAGAACCACACGGGGGAACCCAGTGAATGACCTGCAGAGAGCTGGGATCAACGTAACAAAGGCTACCATCAGTAACACACAACGCCGCAAGGAACTCAGATCCTGCAGTACCAGAGGTGTCTGAGGCCAACGGAAATTTGCTAGAGAGCATTTGGATGATCCAGAAGAGGGGAGTATGTCATATGGTCAGCTGAATCCAAAGTATGAACTGTCTGACAGAAACACAATTTGTCATGTTTGGAGGAGAAAGAATGCTGAGTTGCATCCAAAGAACACCATACTTACTGTGAAACATGGGGGTGGCAATATCATGCTTTGGGGCCATTTCTCTGCAAAGGGACCAGGGTGACTCATCCGTATACATGAAAGAATGAATGGGGCCATGTATCGTGAGATTTTGAGTGCAAACCTCCTTCCATCAGCAAGGGCACTGAAGATGAAACATGGCTGGGTCTTTCAGCATGACATTGATCCCAAGCACACTGCCAGGGCAACAAAGGACCTTGAAAGAAGCATTTCAAGGTCCTGGAGTGGCCTAGTCCATTTCCAGATCTCAACCCTATAGAAAACCTTTGGAGGGAGTTGAAAGTCTGTGTTGTCCAGCAACAGCCTCAGAACATCACTGCTATTGAGGAGATCTACAAGGAGGAATGGGCCAACAAGCCAGCAACAATGTGTGCCAACCTTATGAGGACTTACAGAAAACATTTGACCTCTGTCATTGCCAATAAAGGACAGATAACAAAGTATTGAGATGAACTTTTGTTATGGACCAAATACTTATTTTTCACTATAATTTGCAAATAAATTTGTTAAAAATCAGACAATATGATTTTCTGTATGCGTTTTCTCATGTTGTCTCTCATAGTTGAGATCTACCTATGATGTCAATTACAGGTCTCTCTCATCTTTTTAACTGGGAGAACTTGTACAATTGGTATCTGACTAAATACTCCCCCCCCCCCCCCCCGTAAATCCTGACAAGTGGTGCATCTAAACTATAGAGTAAATACAGTTTGGGATCATTTTATGTGCCATGGATTCCATGCTATGGAATCCTAGGATTTATAGTTTGGAGAGGCACCCACTCCCTTTGGCAAGGGAGGCTAACAACCTTTTAAAACTTCCATGATTCCATGTCAGTGAGACATGGCAGTTAAAATGGTCTGTAGATGCACCCAACATTTGTATGGTCAAAGAAAAAAATGCAGCAGAAAAACAAATTCACTCTTCACATTGAATAGCAAGAAATCGAAGAGATTTTTTGTACATATAGGAAGCACAACATTGAAAATGTGTTGAAGGTTTCCTTATTGTATGGGTTAAAACTTAGTCTATCTAAAAGGTTTTTGGGGAGGAAGGCGTATCTAGCACGTTTGGTGAAGATGCAGATAAAAGCCTTCTAAGTAGCTGCTCCCAGTACGTAAAGTGCACTTCCATAGCAAGTGCAGTTGGCCCCATCTCTTTGTTTTTGGAACCCATAGACCTTTCCTTTTTAAACATAGGGTCTAAGGGTATTTGAAAGTAGTGTGCTGTGCATTTATCTTTTCGATTACTTTTCAAATTTGTTAGAAACTGTTTTTAATCATATGCATTTAACATTGTTTCTAACTTCTAAAAATTTAAACTTTGGCTAAATTTGTTTTAAATAATTTTGTGTTCTATTAAAAGATTAAAGATAGATATAGATAGATAGATAGATAGATAGATAGATAGATAGATAGATAGATAGATGGATAGAAGAATCTGATGGGTTGTTTGCATCTTTTTGATTAATCAACCTGCTCTTTCTTTACTTACTACATATCTTTAGCTATACAAAGGGAAAATATGTTAGTTCTACACAGCAACATTGTTTGGAAACCTTCGAAAGCACAGTAGGAAAGAACATGCTAAATGTCTCAATTTAGTATTGCAGGCGGAACCACTACGGGACTTGGAGAATATTTGGTAGGCACTTTTGATGCCAATAGCATGATATTTTTCATCTCTAGAGGGGAATGTTTAGGCCTCTTGATATTTTGGTATTTTTTAGCTCATGTAATCCTCTCCCATTGACCATGCTGACTGAGGAAGCTGGGAACTTAATCCAAAACATCTGGAGGATTAAAAATCTCCCCCCACTGTTGTAGAAAAAGATTCATAATCTAAGCCAAAGTTTGCAATTCATAGAAGCCAAGTGTGAGATGTTGTCAAGGACTTGCAAACAGAGGAATATTGTTCAGAAATATGACGTATAACAAACAGAGATTCAAGTTTCAAACTGATCCTGTGTGTGCTGATGGGCTCAAATAGAACAATGTTTTTTTTTTCCTATGTGGCTTATGCTATAGCAGAGCGAGTCCCTTCCTTCAGCTTGAAATGATAGATGGTCCTCCACCTGGAAAAAGGGGAGTGGAGATAATAAGAAACCATCCATCCAAGAGGCCATGTTGCACTGAGTGCTGCTAATCATTAATTGATGTTTGGAGTGTTCAAACATGACACACTGCTAATTGAAAAGTTCCATCTGTGAAAAAGCACCCAAAGCTGTCTCACTATAACAGGCACTTTTGCTACATCTTGGAAGTCATTCTGCCTGAAACTACAGCCTTCAGATATGACAAGCTTCTTCATTTGGTATCACGCATGGCAAAAGGGTATTATTCCAGACCCTGCCACATGCTGTGCTGATGGAGACCAATCTGTCATGCTTTACTAGAGATTTGGTTGGCTTCTCTATGAGTTGTCTCTTAAGCAGAGGTACAAAACAGAACAACTTTGCTTTTAGTACTATGGTCAGCACTATAGGGACAAAGCCCAGGATTTGGTTCTAGCACCATGGAGAGCGGCCCTGCAAATACAGTACCCAAAGATTACATCAAATCTGAATGCAACCAGCTGATGAAGATTTATAACCGGGCAAGAAAAATTGGATGGTGTAAAACAGTGGTTCTCAACCAGGGGTCCCCAGATTGAGAACCACTGGTGTAAAAAGAGTTTCCTCCTGTTCTAGTGCATTACGCCTGAGATCCACTCTAGAGTAAGTGGCCAATGGCATCTCCTATGGGTTTCATGTATAAGAGAGGAGGTTAAAAAACTCAGTCGAGACAGACTGAGGATCTGATCCCTAACTACCATTTCATTTTCTGAGGGAATGACTCAATGCATCCAAGAAGTTTGCATCAAGTAGAAACATTATCTTGCTCATAAACAAATTAGGTGGGATCTCAATTGCTGGACAGGTTGGTAATGAATCCATATAGAGAAATACTTCTTTTGTCAAAGGAAATTCACTGCCCATGCTGGCTGGGGGAATCCAACAGTTAATAGTCCAAAAAACAGTTCCAGTCCAAGCTCCAAGATAAAGCAATGAGGAGGAGAGGTTATGCATTTTTGTTTTTCATACACAGAAAATTGGATCATGTCATTGGTCATATTAGTGACTTGGACTCAAATTGTGTTTGGGTCCATGTTTGAGTCATGGCATGAGAACTGGGTAGGTCATGGTCCAAAATGACTGTGACAATTACATTCTTTATTGAAATGCTGATGAATGGAGGAAAGGGGTAAACATATTCCCACCATCTTTTAGAAAGATACCACATAAACCTGGGGGAAAGCTATTCCTTGGTATATGTAGTGTATGGCTCTTAGCAAACTGATATTCTGTGTTGGAAAATATAGTATAATAATTCAATTATTCTTCGTTTAGCCACTGAAACAGGGAGATCAGAGAAATATATGACTACGCCCCCTTTGGCAGATGCAGATTGAAGACATTTGCTAAGGTCTGCTGAGGTCCTTTAGAGATCTAGGAGAAATATATCACCATGGCTAGGCCAGCACAGGCACATGCTTCTCCATCATCCACACTCCAATGGCCCTGCTATAGATGTCAGGTTATCACTTTGAGCCCTTGGGAAATTTTAGTCATTGCACATTGGACAAATGCAAGGGTATGTTGAATTTCACAAGTGTATGTCACTAACAGAATGTCAGCCAATTAATGCAGAAAACTTTCCCAAGAAAGTGCACAAGGCTTTCTTTAGATTTGTAGGCCTAAGTAAGATCTACCAAATTACTTTATACTGGTAAATTGCTCTCTTACAGAAAAGGCCTGAGATCAGACATAATACCGCATCCCAAACTTTGCTCATCTAGTTAAACTGTTTGGTTTCATGGCATTCATGCGGCATCAAAAGCAAGCAACACAAGGAAAGGGGGCTGTGTGATCGGAGGGAAGCTTCTAGCCTCTATATTAAGAGACGAGGCAAAGTGCAGCTGTGATCAGGTCTTTCATGTTTGGAAATGGGAATGGCTCATGAAAGAAACTAATCAAAAAAGTTCAAGTCCATAGAGAAGGGGGAATGGAGGTTTTTGAGGGGAGGAGGTAAAGAGAAGAGAGGGAAGAGGATCAAACATACACACAAAACACTGGAGACAAAAAGCAGGCACAGCATGGGCTGCAAATAAAAGATGCATGGATTCCAGGAAGCCTTGAAGAAAGGAAGAGCAAACACAGAGGTATGTTTAATCAGATACCCCCAGAAGCCTTGCAGACATCTAAGAAACTTTTACGTAACACTTTGTGCTTAGGCGGCACCCTTCCATCCAACCATTTCAAAGCTCTGGTCAAAGGAGGCAAGTGGCACCTTGTAAGTAAAAACAGGAGTGAGAAGGGGGACAAAAAGTAAGAGGACTTCTCCAACCTGGTGCTGGACAATGCGAAACAGTCTTCTTGCTGTGCTGAGGTTAAAGATACAGATAGATGCAACACAGTGATGGCAGGGACAGAGCAAAGGCATAGAGGGCAACAAATGCATGGCAACTGTGTAAGAACATTCAGAGGCAGAGGTCAGGGCAGAGAACTTCACTCCCAGAACTCAAATATGCAGAGGAAGTGCTCATAATTTCATCTTCACCGAGAGTCCTGGAAATAACTGATGTCAATGCACTTAGGATCATTTGGCTATATGGCATGCATATGTGCTAACCTCATTCACAGATATTGGTACTGCGTGTACACAATAGTGATTTGTGGCTAAAGGCTTTTATTGCAGTGGGGCAGAGAATCAGCTTTTTTATTCCAGTTTTTAAAGAAGGTACCCAATGGGCTGAACTCTATTGTAAGCACGTCACTTTGCATAGTTTCTTTAAACATCAGGCTAATATTGTAAATGGACTAATATAGCGCCATCACCCACTATAGCCTGTACAAAGTATGAAAGTTTTAGTATTTTTCAATAAAGCCACAGAGAGTTCTCCTCTTCCTGTCTCCTAATCTGGCATGGCTGCAACAACTGGAGTCGTGCACTCCCAGGAGTGGCCGCGGGGGAGGTTCCAGACCAAGCACAGTCTGAAGACCCAAAGACCTCAACGGCGGAGCAGGCGGAGGATAACATGGTACATGTTACAACGGCTGCGAAGGCGGAAGAAGGCTGCAACAGACTGAGAAGCCATGGTCATTGTGTTAAACCACATCACCAGTGGAACCTCACTCTGTGAAGTCTGTGTGTTGATCAGTTGTGCACTGACCTCCACACATTAAAAAAAACCCACGCACAGGCATCTTCCAAAGAAAATAAAAACAAACCAACCAAAGTCCCATGGCGATCAGCGAGTGGCGACGGGGGCAGGACTGTGAAATCTGGAAGCCCCTAGTCACAGACTGGCACATGGGCGGTGGGTACGGACTCAGTCGTTCTACCTCAAGGTCCAAGGCAGTTGAGTAGTTCGGCAGCTGTATCCGCGACTGAGCAGCCCTATTGAGGACCCACTCTGCTCACCCCACATGGGGAGGGGGCTAGAAAAGGTGCCCTAAACATAGTCTGCCTCACTTATCCCTGACTGGACTGCCGCGTCCAGTGGGGTCACCACCCTGCGGCCAAAAAAGGAAAATGAACTTCGGTACGTGGAACGTCCGGACTCTGATGGACAACAGCGGCAGTGAACGCCCCGAACGCAGAACTGCCATCATTGCAAGGGAGCTGGGACGCTTCAACATCGACATAGCAGCCCTTCAGGAGACCCGGAGAGCAGGAGAGGGACAGCTGAAGGAAGAAAAAGGAGGCTACACCTTCTTCTGGAAGGGACTGCCCGAAAAAGACCAAAGAATGCACGGAGTTGGCTTCGCCATCAGAAATGATCTGATGAAACATCTGTCCAAAGCACCCACTGGCATCAACGAACGACTCTCAACCCTCCGAATCGATCTTGCCAAAAACCAACGGGCAACCATCATAAGTGCCTATGCACCAACACTAGATGCTGACGAAGACATCAAGGAGAAATTCTACTGTCAGCTGGACACCGTCCTATCGGGGATACCTAAGGAGGACAAAATCATCCTCCTGGGGGACTTTAATGCAAGAGTCGGGCGAGACTTCGACCTGTGGCCAGGGACCATAGGAAAAGACGGTGATGACATGATGGCAACAGTCTTGGACAGCAATGGCTCCCAAAGTGACCCATTTAAAGTGGAATCGGGTGTCAAACAGGGATGTGTTATTGCCCCAACTCTATTCTCCATCTTCATCGCTATGATACTTCACCTTGTTGATGGGAAGCTTCCCACCGGAGTGGAAATAATCTATCGGACAGATGGCAAGCTATTCAACCTCAGCAGACTGAAAGCCAAAACCAAGGTTACAACAACATCTGTTATAGAACTCCAGTATGCTGATGACAATGTCGTCTGTGCGCATTCAGAAGAAGATCTACAAGCCACTCTAAACACCTTTACAGAAGCATATGAGAAGCTCGGCCTGTCACTGAACAT
The DNA here is from genome assembly GCF_025583915.1 of Anolis sagrei ordinatus. NCBI lineage: Eukaryota > Metazoa > Chordata > Lepidosauria > Squamata > Anolidae > Anolis > Anolis sagrei. The sequence continues at coordinate 27,450,989 of NW_026847882.1, forward strand.
TGAGAAAACCAAGGTGCTGTTCCAGCAGTCACCAGCCAATCCCTCTCCAATGCCAGTAATACAGCTTAATGGTGTAACATTAGAAAATGTGGACCATTTCCGCTACCTTGGCAGCCACCTCTCCACCAAAGTCAACATTGACGCTGAAATACAACACCGCCTGAGCTCTGCAAGTGCAGCATTTTCCAGAATGAAGCAGAGAGTGTTTGAGGACCGGGACATCCGTAGGGAGACCAAGGTGCTTGTCTATAAAGCTATTGTCCTCCCAACCCTGCTATATGCCTGTGAGACGTGGACTGTCTACAGACGTCACATGCAACTCCTGGAACGTTTCCATCAGCGCTGCCTCCGGAAAATCCTGCAAATCTCCTGGGAAGACAAGCGGACAAACGTCAGTGTGCTGGAAGAAGCAAAGACCACCAGCATTGAAGCGATGGTCCTCTGCCATCAACTCCGCTGGACCGGCCACGTTGTCCGGATGCCTGACCACCGTCTCCCAAAGCAGTTGCTCTACTCCGAACTTAAGAACGGAAAACGGAATGGTTGGACAGGAAAAGAGATTTAAAGATGGGCTCAAAGCCAACCTTAAAAACTCTGGCATAGACACTGAGAACTGGGAAGCCCTGGCCCTTGAGCGCTCCAGCTGGAGGACAGCTGTGACCAGCAGTGCTGCAGAATTTGAGGAGGCATGAGTGGAGGGTGAAAGAGAGAAACGTGCCAGGAGGAAGGCGCGTCAAGCCAACCCCGACCGCCTTCCACCTGGAAACCAATGCCCTCACTGCGGAAGAAGATGCAGAGCAAGAATAGGGCTCCACAGCCACATACGGACCCACAAGGAAATCCATAATGGAAGACCATCTTACTCGTCCAACGAGGGATCGCCTAAGTAAGTAAGTAAGTAAGTAAGTAAGTAAGTAAGCAAGGAGAAGATGGGATGTTTCTGCTTTTGTAAGATTAACCTCAATTAAGCCTAGTTCCTGTACTCTAAACTGTTGTTGGCTTTGAAACCAAACAATTTCATAAACTATGGTTTGAAATTGGCTTGCTTCAACAAGCCACAGTTAAGAATATCGAATGTTTATAGACCTTATTGGCCACAATATGTTGTGATCAAACCAAAATGGAAAAAGAAGGTTCTAAACTACTATTTGTGTCCTTATCTGATGGAAATGGCATTTGCTTTCATAATACTAAACCATAGTTTGACAATGTGTAGCTCTCTAGTTGTGATCCTTCACACTGGACGGATAATTCCATCACCATTTCGAATGAAGCTAATGGTAAGGGATGATGCCAATTACAGTACTACATCTAAGGCATCTATTTGATTTAAGTCCAACTTTCATGCTGTGCAGTAATGTTTCCTCCCCACACCAACCTGGTCACCATTCACAGGAAACATAATGGATAGGATCCTGGAAACTAGTGCAATTATGCAGTTGGAAGCAACGGCTGCAGAAGCAGCAATAGAAGGAATAAAAATAATGGGAAGTGGCCAGAGAAGTCACCACTCACAGGGAAACTGATGTCTCCAAAGCAGCCTATTTCCATAATGTCTAGTTTCTAGGTGGGTTCTCAAAACTAAATGTGCTATGAAAGGAAAATCAAGGACTCATCCAGAAGAGAGGCACTGCAGAGATAGATTGCTTTGAAACTCAGTGACACCACTATGAGCCACTGCTGGGATGCACTTGTTGACATAACAAACAATATTACATTCAGAAATTTTGATTTCTCATGTATGACAAGATCTTCTCTCAAGATATACCACCCTTGGTTCCAAGCTCTGCCCATTCACAGATGATGTAGGGCAAGTTCCACCTCCCTCAGGCAATGAGAAACCTGCGATGAATAAACCCCCTATAATAGGGTTAGAATAGAAGACATATAACAACAGCCACAATGTCTTACTTAGATCCAATTTCTTCAAAGCTGTGTACATCAGTTGAACGTAAAATATATACATTACATGAAGACACAAAGCAGAAATAGTTATGCACTCTCCATGGGGTCACTGCAAAAAATTGCTTAGGCAAATGGGAAGGTTTTTAACATGGATCTAAAATGAAATATAGCCGCACTAATGGTTAGAGCTAGCAAAGACACTCCTATTATTCAAGTTTAAGTAAAAATTCCTTTTTCTTTCTTTACCTACCCATCTATTTTTTGAAAGGGGAGAGGCCTGAAGCAAAAAAGAAAGGATGGGAGAAAGGAAACTTTGGTTTTAAGAAAAGATTGATATGAGATTTTACAGTCCATTTTGCCTTGATTCCAAAAGACGCATGATCCTCATGAGTATCATGGGAAAACTCAATTTGATGTTTGTAGCTGCTGTTTGATAGCTTTTCACAAGCTGAACATCAACATCCCAGCTTGACAGTCAAGACAGAAAAGGAAAAAAAGGTGGCAGGAGAAGGATGTTACTTCATGGTGTGAACCCCAGGAAGAGCTTCTCAAAGGCAGAAGGTGCTAAAAAGAAAGTTCAGTTTCTCCAACTTCAAACCCCACAGGAAGTGCCGGCTGTGCATGGCACCACCTCACGTGTCTTCAAGGGGAGGGCTCTTCTCTTTACGTATTTTGTGTTACCTCTCAGATCCTCTCTCTCCAAAGCAGGTGTGAGATAATTCAGTAATTAGTATGCACATCTAACTCCATCACAGCCTTTGTTGATCTCTCAATTATAGTTAGCTGGGTCCTCTGCCGTTTGCAGTAGTTAATTAGAGCATTATTGAACAGCCCAGCTTTGCAGCCAAGCTTTGTAATCAACTGACAGCTCAGTCCTGTATACTTAGAAACAGTTTAGTCCTTGACCTGTACAGAGCAGGTCTGGATTGCAGATGTTAGTGGGAGGAATTCACAGCGCTTTTACACCGCTGGGTATTGGGACTAAAATGAAAGGCTTGCAGGGAGGAAGGGGACATATGCGTTTCCCCCCACGTTTCATTCTATTTTAAAGCCACTTCATTAGATGTGTTCATTTCCATGCCCAGAACCAAAAGCAGGCTGGATATTAAAATGCAAAGCTCAGGTGGTGGTATTGTTGGAACTCTTTTGGGCTGGAAAATTCATTTGCCAGGCACAATCAAGTGCGTTGTGTGAAAACATGCATATATAAGCAAATGCCACACATGGATGGGTAGGTGGCAGAAACTGGCCTGGTTGGGTGATTACTCCTCAGAAATGCCTAGGATATTTCTGTCCAACTCTTTTAATGCTGTCATTGTACTGCATTAGACTAGAACCTGTTTTCATTTATATACTTCTTGTAGACACCACTGGCATATCTGCTCCAGGCCTCCCCTCATTCAAGGAGGAAAAATCAAGTGAAAAAATGCCTGTAAAGAAATTAATATTTCTAAATCAGGTTGGTATCTTCAATTTGTCTGCTGACAAGAGTTGGTTAAAAAAAAATGCCCCCAAAAAAAACCACGGCATAAGCTCCTCATGTGGGGACATGAGAGAAGCCTCCCATAAGGATGGTCAAAACATCAAAAAAACATCCAGGTGTCCCCTGGGCAAAGTACTTGCAGACGGCCAATTCTCTCACACCAGAAGTGACTTGCAGTTTCTCAAGTCACTCCTAACATGACAAAAAAAACCCTGCATAATGGGGCCTCAAGGATATTTTTGCAGGTCTTCACCCCATGTTCCCTGCTGGAGAAAAAAAGAAAACTGAAAACTTCAGAAACAAGTGTTTTACATCACTCCCTCTATTCCTCCATAATCTCTCCTTGGAAGAAAACCAAATTCCCATTCATAATGATGTGTGCATACATGCTTTCAAGCCGCCTGTCACTTTGTGGGTACCCTCTGAATTTTATAGGATTTTCTAAGGCAAATAATACTCAGTGATTGTTTTGTCAGTTCTGTCCCCTAAAATGTAACCTACAGTACCTAGTACTATTTGGCAGTATTAACCAACCTGCATAGCTTCCAAAATCAGAGAGGATCTGGTTCCTTCAGCCCATTATAGTGCAGTTATTTCAATCTAAGCGTTATGGCTCCATCCTATGGAATGTGTGGTTTGGTGAGGCACTAGAAGTCTTTGGCTAGGAAGTTAAATGCCTCTCTCTACCAATTCCAGGTTTCCACAAGATGGAACAATAGCAGTTGAAGTGGAACGAAAGTATTAAAATTGTTTTGTAGCCTTTCAGATACTTCTAGTTTTATTCTTTTTATAAACAACATCAACTGTGCTGTGATCCACCTCAAGCCATGAGGCGAGGTGTGTAAGAAATAAAGTGTTCATCATCATCATCATCATCATCATCATCATCATCATCAGTTTTTGCAACCTGAAGTAGGTCCTGTGGGTCCTATAGTAGGTATCTCCTTCAACACCTTAAGTTTCATGATAGTAGTCAACCTTTGGGCCAGTCTCCTGCAACTCAAGAGTAAAGTAAGAAAGTGCTTCACTTCAATGATCAGTAAAGCATACCAGGCTGAGCAACTTGTGGCTCCCTGGGACTTGTTGGACTATAACTATAACTCCTATCATCATTGAATGAAACTGATGGAAGCTGCAAGTCAACAACATCTAAATGCCCCAAGTCCCCATTCCTGAAGTTCACATTCAAATGCACATAGTGAGCAGTGGGTTTTCCTCTGGGCTGTGGACAAGAAGAAGAAGAAGAACTTTATTTTTCTACTCCACCTCCATCTCCCCGAGGGGACTCGAGACAGCTTACATGGGGCCAAGCCCAAGGCAACATACAATTGAAAACAGAACAATAACTTATTAAAATAGCATAAACAGCATAAACAATAATAAGCAAACATCATAAGCAACAACAGACTCATTTTTTTGGGAGTGGGAGGGGGCCAATATGCGAAACTAGGTAAAGGATAGGCTGGTCAATAAGGTGGATAGAACGTATAGTAGCATAGAAATAGAGCAATTAAACCAGATCAATTCAGCTTAACTTAAAAATGCAGTAATCAAATATAGGAATTTGGATTCAAGGACGCAGTGAATTCAGGAGAGAGAAGTGCTGTGAAAGAAAGCAGGGAATGAGTAGTTGAACAACAAAGCTCAATAGGCTATCAGGCTGTGCACATTATATAGTGGTGAACAACCATGTGCCCTCTAAGATGTGGACATACTTCATCTTGGATAAACTCTTAGCTTTGATTATTCTGACTGATAGGAGTTGTAGACCCACAATATATGGAGGACTACAGGTTGTTTGCCATTGCAATATGCATTCCAAATGTTACAGCTAGTAGTGGATGTATCTCCCAGTCGAGGACAAGGGATCAAGGAAATGCTAAAGAGGAAAGCACTGTCTGCACAACACAACCCTTGGCACTATTACTCCTTCCCTCATATTCCCTTGTCTCTTGGTGTTTCAGCTACTTGTTGCATCCATACCTGATGCTGCCTGCCTGTGTTCAAAACTGGAAAAGATGTTAAGGAAACTGTCACTAGGAGAAAATACAGTGAAAGGAACCGGATAGGGGAAAATGAAGCTGCTGAAGATTAATAGTGTTCTGGAATTTCTATTCTGCTTTTAAGCTAAAATCTGCAGGAAAGGGGAATGATGTTTAAATCAACTGCCACATTGCCTGAAGCTGAGAACATACTCAAATCAAGTTCCTTTTCTACCCAACTGAGTCCCTCTAAGTGCTAAAGAGAGACAAAAGAAGCCCATGGTGAATTAGGGCTTTGACATCCTGGATCAAAAGGGCCTCCATTTCAGGTGGTTTTATCACTGACCCACACATGGAAGTAGCTGCTATTACATACTTGGAGCAGAGCTGGAGGGAAAAAACAAACAAAGAGTGAAGATTTAAGAAATTAAGAAAGCAATTTAGAAGAGGATAATTAGATTTCCCTTTTGCACCACATTGGGAAAATTAAATTACATTTTTATGAAGGTGTACATATCTTCTCTGAGAAGTATTGTAGAGAGATTATATTTTTAATATTCTCTCTCTAGTATCCCATCTCTCTTTCCCTTTTGCTTCCAAGAAAGTGGCACTTTTAGCCTTCAGCTGTCACAGGCGTTCATCTTCAATAATTGCATTTGCTGCATAAATTGCCCACAAACGGGAAGAATAAAATTAGTTTTAAAAAATGAGACCAAACGGCAAATATCTCTAACAAATATTGCTTGTAAGGAACCATTTGCTTACATCTCAGAAACAGACCAAAAAGCAGGGGATGGAGACAGCTTTTATATTGGCTGCAACTGAAAATTTATATGTAAAGAGATCTTGGGATAGGAAGGTCATTTAAAAAAAGGGGGTGGTGTGGTTTTAACAAAACATGCATATGGCAACTGCATATTCATGCTATACATTTGGAAATACTTTTCAAAGATGCTGTGACATGTCTTCAGTGCAATCCTGTCTATGATGATTTAAAGAAAAGTTCCACTATGATTCAAGGGATTTACTTCCAGATAAATTTGCATGGGATTGTCTGTTGAAGATCCCAGAATTGGGACTGCTTTCTGTCCAAGCTTTGAGGTTATCCAGTTACTCCATAGATTGGGGTTTAACACAGTCACTCTTTGATTGCTCAAAGTAAGGTCTCTTTGTTTACTTATTACATTCATTGCATCTGACTGTTGACTGCTACTATTAGCTGACCTGCTAATGGTGACAGATAAGCCTGTCCCACATGCAAAAGTTGAACTTAACTATTTATTAATTACATTTATATACCACTTTTCTCACCACTAGTGGGACTCAAAGCGGTTCACAACATAATCAAGGGCAAAATTCAAGTAAGATAAGATATTGTATACCAAAATATGGGGAACTGTTCATTAACTTCATTTACAATTCTGATGCACCCAGGCACTAGGGTTGTGTGCAGAACTGCTTTCCTTTGGATCATCTGTTTTTTGTTACTTTGGTTACCTTTGGGAGTACGTAACAGGAAGGTCCCTCCTGGTATGAAAATCAGCTCAGAGCGAAAGCAAGTGGGGACTGATCCCAGCTCCTTGTCTGCTTTTCGTGAGCATGTTCATGCAGGTCCAGAAAGCATACACAGCTGCCTGCTGCTGAGTGCCTCCTCTAGAGTAAGAATGAGAATTTGCCTCTTTGCCTTGGGAAGAAAGTACAGTTGTGGTGTGCAGGCCCAGAAAGTGCGCACGGCTGCCTGCAGCCGAGTGCCTCCTCTGAAGTACAAGAACTTGCCTCCTTGTCTTGGAAAGTGCATATGATGAGCAGTGCAGGCCACGAAAGCATATGTGCCAGCCTGCAACTGAGTGCCTCCTCTAGAGTAAGAAACAGATAAGAAGCCTTTTTAAAGTGCATACTTGCCTGCAGCTGAGCAGTGGTTCTCAACCTGGGGTCCCCAGATGTTTTTGGCGTACAACTCCCAGAAATCCCAGCTAGTTTACCATCTGTTAGGATTTCTAGGAGTTCAAGGCCAAAAACATCTGGGGACCCCAGGATGAGAACCACTGTTCTAGAGTAAAACAGCTTCAATGCTTAAAATGATGGGAAGGGGAGGCTGGGGAGCCCCCTCCCCCCTCATAATGGGCCAATGGAAAACTGATCTCTTGTTACCCCGTAGCGAAAATAGGTATTTGCCCTCTCAATTTCAGTAGGCTCCCAAAAAACCAAATCAGTGCCCCCACTGAAAGTCGGGACATGAAATGGATCAAGGTTTACCCCAGTTCACAACCCTACCAGGCAAATTACTTGCCACTGGTGTTAAATTTAACAGAGTATTGGTGTGATCTGCAAACAGATTTTGTACCATCAATGATAAGAGATCTTCTGAATGAAGGCACTCTGAATGAAGGCACTGTATGACAACTGGGATTCTATTGACTGGAGATTATGCTTAGTATTTTATCTTATCTAGGGAAAGCAGCAAACAAGAGGCACTTCCTCAACTTCTGTCTCTGTGTCTTGCCTCCAACTCCTCCTTTATTGGATTTCCAAGATGATTTTGCTGACTTCTATTTAATGAGGTTTATTGTTTGCTCTGCATAATTTTCAAAGGCTTGTCACCCACTTCGAGATCGCCTTCAGATCTCCGGCTCGGGGAAGGGAGGAGGAATCTTTGAAGCTACCTTCATTAATTCAGTATCTAGTTTCCGCGTTTAACGCCGCACGTGTTTTGAAGCCACTGTGGAAACATCTAAGAAGATTCCCCTCGGTACCACACATTATGAAGCACTGTGATAAAATAGCTTGCCTTGCCATCTTTGCCTGTGCTGTAGCTTTCCTTGAGATATCAACAAAATAATAATCTATAAAATCAAAAATATTGCTGTGTGACTCTGATAACAACTTCCTTCAGCTACAGAGAAGGCATGGAACAAAGATTTAGCTTTAATTATCAGCACCTCAGTTTTCCCCCAAACCCTTGTTAGTGAAAGAGACAAGAGACAGTTGGAAGGAGAAAAGCCACAAAAGGAAAGCAAAGGCATTTAAAAATCATCTCTTGCAATATTTATAACTTGTGCATTTATTGCGTCTGATAGAGCACTTTGGTCTTTGTGCTAATTCTTGTTTTCATTTGTTTGCCATTCTGTTTCATTCTGTCTTTTCTTTGCTTCAACTTAGGATACATATGCTACTCCGGGTGTACACTGTAAATAACTGATTGTGCTGAATGAAATCTCACTTGTTTTACTCTCCTTTGTCTTTTATCTTTCCTCATCCCCCCCCCCCCTCACACTTTATTTGCATTGGACCACTTCTGTATGTGGAATGCATTACAACACTAAATGTAATACACACACGCACACAAAAGGAGAGTGCCAATACAGAAAGGAAGTGCCGTAATAGCCCCAGAACAGCTCACCAAGTCCATTTGTTCAATAAGAACCATTGGCATTCAATGTGTTATTAACTTTAAGGAAGCAGCATTAGTCTAATGTGCAAACATGACAGAAACTTGAAGAAATATCAAGTAATAAGAACATTTTTTGAGAGCTCTTGCCTTACATTGGGGACAAGATCTCCCAGATGGGCTCAAACATTGTTGAGGCAATGAGTCTTAACTAGATCTCTACACATAAATTTATGTTAAATTGGGGTGGGCAAATGCTAGAGCAGTGCTTCTCAACCTGTGGGTCCTCACGTGTTTTGACCTACAACTCCCAGAAATACCAGCCGGTTTACCAGCTGTTAGGATTTCTGGAAGTTGAAGGCCGAAACATCTGGGGACCCACAGGTTGAGAACTACTGTGCTAAAGGTTTGGGGTCCCAATGGGTTTCAGAGATTGTAAAAAATGCCCCTGTGCTCCTCCAAAAGCACAATAAGAAGTTACTAATTTCCATTTGTTTATACAAAAATTGTTATTTATTGACATTCAACAGTAAAGGGCCCTGTCAACTTATTTTAAAGGTGAATTGCCCACATGGGAGCCTTTTAATTCCACTTTAAATGTAACAGCAACATCCTATTATATCCTTGGTTGTTTAGTTGCACTCTCAAGATCTCAAGCTGCAAGGAGAGGCAGTTGCTGTTACTATTGTCCTTGTCATCATCATCATCATAGAATCATAGAATCAAAGAGTTGGAAGAGACCTCATGGTCCATCCAGTCCAACCCCCTGCCAAGAAGCAGGAATATTGCATTCAAATCACCCCCGACAGATGGCCATCCAGCCTCTGTTTAAAAGCTTCCAAAGAAGGAGCCTCCACCACACTCCGGGGCAGAGAGTTCCACTGCTGAACGGCTCTCACAGTCAGAAAGTTCTTCCTCATGTTCAGATGGAATCTCCTTTCTTGTAGTTTGAAGCCATTGTTTCGCGTCCTAGTCTCCAGGGAAGCAGACTCCCTCCTCCCTGTGGCTTCCTCTCACAAATTTATACATGGCCAGCATGTCTCCTCTCAGCCTTCTCTTCTTCAGGCTAAATATGCCCAGCTCCTTAAGCCACTCCTCATCATCATTAAAATTGCTATTATTATCTCAGGTTGAGAATTCTGTGTGCCACTAACTATCTGACACATCTATAGGATATTGTCATAGCAGTTAGTAGAGTCATATTGTCATAACTGTATAGTGTGAAGACTTCAAGGAGAGACAATCTACCCCAGTCTCATTTTTGCTGGATAGGTACATCTCCACTGTTGTGCCATGTTGTGTTGTATTTTGTTTCATCTGAACAATCCTGTATTGGCCTATGGATCTGTGTGTTCAGATTATGTCTGCCATTGTCTGATGTGTACAAAGGACTCTAGGGAAACTAACTGTCAAAGGTTGTGAAAGAAAATGCTGTTCAACATCCATATGCATGCTGATACATTTTTAAGAACCCACTACAGCGAGTAAATTACCACTCTGGCTGCCATGAGTCTAGTACATTCCATTTCCTTCATACTGGGGCCTGGTATTAATCATGCATTTATTTTATATACAATACCTCAGCATTATGTAGCAATTAGCCGACACAGGGCTAATTAGTTTTACATTGTAATGCAAGTCCTGCTAAACTTTTAAGTCATAACATTTCAAGCTTCCGATGATAGCAAGGTCAGTTTTGTCTTCAGCAGAATAGCCTTAACACTAATGAACACATTTGATATGCAGCAGAGTATCGTATGTTTTCCCATGGCGGTCATTAGCATTTATCAGTGGACACTTTGTTGAAATTGTTAGTGAATTCTGTGTGGCCAGGAAGCAACATATAAATATTCCAATTAATTGCAACTCCAAGCCAGCCCCCATGATGGTGACAAAGCCTATTTTCTGTGCATGGTAGCTTTGTTTGAAAGGATTGACTTTCAAAATAACTCTCCATCTGACTCCTAGAAGGCAGTAATCTGGATCTTCTTACTAGTTTGAACAAGACCTATGTAATGAATGGGATTTACCTGTGTGTAGACTCAATGAGTTTACAAAGTCAATCTAGCAGGGACAGTTCAGATCCATTCTCTGTCACACAATTGTTTCAGTTGCTTTTTAAATATCCTATTTCTCTCTTTCCCTTTTGTCTTCAGTAGCTACAAATTGAGTTCAAAGTGCAAAGCTAGTTTGCACTCAATCAACTCATTGGAAGGAGAAGAAGACAGGAGGCAGAGTTTGCCCTCTTCCCAGTAGGTCCAGACAAAAGCAACTGCTGCAGCCTCTCCTAGCTTGCTGGTTCTTCCTAATTTTTGGCATCATAACCACAGTCTAATGTCACTTGATTAGTCTCAGTTTTCACCTGGTTATGAGTTCACTCTAATTAAGAATGCATATCTGTGCATTCCCTTATAAGTTTTCAACAAGCAAAAATAGTGACGCATATATTTTGTTTCCTTCTGATAGTGAAGTACTGCTTGTGATGTGGTCAAGACCAAATTTTTGAATATGGGATTTGCTTACTGTCCGCTAACCTCTAAATGTGCCATAAAGATCTGAGACATGACCAGTTCTACATGGACATAGTTTTCTTCAGCTACTCCACATCCCTAGGATGTTGACTAGGGCATAATGGACATTCCACTCCAACACCATCTAGGAATGTAACTTTGGATCCATTGCCATAGTTTGGTTATCTTCATTTTTACACTGAGAGCAAAAACCGTTCTGGCCACTGGTCACTATAGTGAGGTTTTCCATTTTCTTTGTATCATGTCTTCATGTTTTTATAAAGTTGTGAAAGAGTCAAAGGCAGAAATATTTCTGGATGCTTCATCAAACTAAAGGTGCATAATTAATAACTTTGATCCTGCTTTAGTGCCATGGTCTCATCATTATTTAAATTTGATGTGCACTTATAGGATTTTGTCATCACATACAGCTAAAGATAAGAGAGAATCTTTTGATGTAATTTTACTAAAATCCTCCAATGTCTACACACCAAAAAAAATCTGCTCAAAATTTGCTCAAAATTTCTGCTGTAAGTTGAAATGGTGCAATGGAGCTCTCTAATTAGAAAATAATAAAGACATCACCAAACTATTAATTCCAGGCTTGCATGGGAGAGAACCACGGCAATTCAAGTGAGGTCAAAGTGCCATAGTTATGCAAAATGGACATGTCTTATATTCCAATTGTCATAATTTAGAAGGGACTGCTATTTTGAAATGTCCCATCTTTTCAAGTGCTTTAAAATGTCCCAATGACTCCTCTGTCAACCCACATCCTAAGTTGCTATTAGAATGCCCTGGTTGCTCTTTCTTCCTCCCATTGTTTTCATTTATCCTCATTTTACTTCCATTGCTGAAGTGAGTTCAGAATGCAATATTTGTATGCTTTGAATTAACTAAGCAGGGAGGGAAGGATAAGAGTGGAATCTTGCCCTTCTTGTGGTCTCAGGATAAGCAAAGTGCTGCAACACTTCCTCTGCATACCTTTTGGTGCCTTGACCACAGTCTGTTCTTGCTTGGTCACATAGTTTTCATGCGTAAAATGTTGGAGACACTCACATCCAAAACCAGCTCCAGCCCTCCTTCCGAATATTAGAAATTCTCCTCCCAATCCATTAAAGCAGTCAGCAATCTCTGTCACTTCTATGGCAAATACATTATTCTGCTGACAATGGGAACACAGGTATTAAGTAAACCTCTAAATGTAGTTTGTTTTTTTCAAAAAGATACAACAAACATTGAAGAACCCTGCTCAGCATTACACGTTCAAAGAGTTCACACAAGGCTATAACACTATTATATTATGTGCGTTTTTTTAAAAAAATGGCAAAGGGGGAAAAAAAAACCCCAGTGCAACAAATTCAGTGAACAGTGTGTTCTATTGCTCAGATAATGCTGAAATAAAGTGCATTTGTAACAGACAACAAAAAGGATTATCCCCATTCATTTCAAAGCACCCTTCATTCCACCCAGGGATTACATTTTTTCCTTTACTTATCTTGCAAATGTTTTTTTTCCTTCTTCTTCTTTCAGAAGAGCATACGGCTTATGCCAAATACCAAAATGTGCCTAGGACAATAAAAGAAGGTTTAGTTTGAAACACCTCCCCCCCTCCCAATTCTCTCTACTGTACACTTTGTGGCTATAATCTATGTGACATGGAGAGGAAAGGAGTCTTCTTCTTTAAAAAACACACAGAGAGAGAAAGAAAGAGGAAACAATTCTGAGTTGTTCAATTTATCAGGAAATATCATAGTGTACTTATTGGTTGATTTATTTATCGTATCAGGAGCAAACCAAGGGTACAACTGTAATGTAATTTGAAATCAAACAAAAATATCAAAGTTTGAAAACTCCATATATTAAATGTCCTTTGACCAGTAGCTGGCCACTTGGAGTGCATCTGGTGTTGCTATAAGGAGGTCCTCCATTGTGCATGTGACAGGGCTCAGACTGCATTGCAGTAGTTGATCTGTGGTTTGCTCTTCTCCACACTCGCATGTCGCGGACTCCACTTTGTGGCCCCATTTCTTAAGGTTGGCTCTGCATCTCATGGTGCTGTCCAGGCCAATTTACCCCAAATTGTCCAGGCCAATTCCCCTCAAAACCCACCAGTATTCAAACTTGGGAATGTCAGATATGAATGCCAAGTTTGGCCCAGATTCATCATTGTTTGAGTTCACGGTATGCTCTGGATGCAGGTGAACTACAACTACTATAAGTCCCTCCAAAGACCTCCAGTATTTTTTGTTGATGATGGAGGTTCTGTGTGCCAAGTTAGTTCCAGGTCCATCATTGGTGGAGTTCAGAGTGCTCTTAGATTCAGGTGAACTATACATCCCAATACCCCCAACTCATATAAATCATGTGAATTCTTCCCAAACCTCTCTAGTATGTTCAGTTGCTAATAAATTCCTCTGTCTTCTGTGTGCCATAGAAAAGTGGGTGGAGTCATGCAAATTCCATACCAATAGAAAGAGTAAGAAACTCTGGGATGCCTGTGGTGGAGGAAACACATAAAATCTAGGATGAAATTGTCCTCGTATGAAAGCCTTCACTTGGGTGGTGGGCAGTATTTTGTTTGTGGAGGACATTGGCAGCGCCCTTGGACACGTTTATGGTGGTCACTATAACCTGCAATGTCATTGGAGGGAGGGCCATTGGTGTCTCTTAAGTAGTGGGAGATATAGCTGTTTGTGGAGGCAGGAAATTATCTGCATAAGTGGGCATCCAGCCACACACACATGCATATTTTGACTTTAATTAGGTGTAAAGATAAATTAAGCTTATGAAGACAGCAAATTCTATTTATGATGCTTTCAGGAAAGCCCAGGCATTCTTCTAAACTCAAACTCTAAAGCCTAATGCACAGTGATCTTGGGGAAATGTCTTCTGTAATGATCTCAATATAATGAAGTGATGGAAATGCATTGCAATGGGTTCAGGCCATGTATTGATTATAAAACCGGAGGGATGCCGAGCCCCACCAGAAAACTTTTTGCAGAGGGAAAAGGAACAATAGACTTTCAAAGTAGGCTGGGAAGGCGAATCAAAGAATGCCATTCTTAAACACTAATTATTCTGGGAAGTTGTCACAGTTCAAAATAAAAGGGGGTAGACAAGGGAGGAATCAATGGAGAAAGCCTTAAGGAACAGAATATGGGACGAGCAGGCCTAACGGGTGGTGGGGGAGCTGCCCCCACATACGCAACACTTGCTTCCCGAATTCTATTTAATATTCCTTTCAAAGTCACTTTTCAGCTGCTGCAAGAGAAAAGCTGACAAAGGAGAAATCATCTTCACATATGCTTTAGAAGGGGGGAAAGGGCCTTTTGCGACTTCTAAAGGCAGCACGAAGCAGCTTTTGAGAATGTTGAACATTCGCTTTTCCTGTTCTTAAGAAAAAGTTGGGTTGAGAGGTCTTCCTCCCACTGTTATACTTTTAACAGAGATACAAGTTCAGGAGAGATGGGACGGGAAGTATTAGGGAAACGACATCCCTTTTTCTGATGTTACTGGGGTGACTGTCCACCACTACTATGCAAATTCCCTCTCTATTTATTTAAATTTGATGTGCACTTATAGGATTTTGTCATCACATACAGTTAAAGATAAGAGAGAATATTTTGATGTAATTTTACTAAAATCTGTCAATGTCTACACAAAGAAATCAACAGAGGAAAATTGAGATTTTTAAAATAAAAGTGAAATGGACCATCAGTACATTTTTATATAGTGGAAATGGGAATAACACTCTAGAAGATGTGGGGACCCTTTTTTTCTAGCTCCATACTGTCATACGCTTGTTACTAGCCAACTCACCAGTTGTTTTGCATTCACACTTATCCAGAACAAAGCAATATGAAGCAGTTACAGATAAGCATGTAGACCAGTGTTTCTCAACCTTCCTAATGCCATGACCCCTCAATACAGTTCCTCATGTTGTGGTGACCCCCAGCCATGAAATTATTTTTGTTACTATTACATAATTGTATTTTGCTACTGTTATGAATTGCAGTATAAGTATCTGATATGCAGGGTGTATTTTCATTCACTGGACCAAATTTGGCACAAATACCCTATATGCCTAAATTTGAATACTAGTGGGGTTGGGGAATTAATTTTGTCATTAGGGAATTGTAGTTGCTCGGATTTATAGTTCACCTACTATCAAAGAGCATTCTGAACTCCACCAATGATGGAAATGAACCGATCTTGGTACACAGAACTCCCATGACCAACAGAAAATACTGGAAGAGTTTGGTGTGAACTGACCTCGAGTTTTGGAGTTGTAGTTCATCTACATCCAGAAAGCACTGTGGACTCAAAGAATCATGGATCTGGACCAATCTTGGCACGAATACTCAATATGCCCAAATGTGAATACTGGTGGAGTTTGGGGAAAATATACCTTGACATTTGGAAGTTGTAGTTGCTGGGATGTATAGTTCATCTACAATCTGAATTCTGAATCTCACCAATGATAGAACTGGGTCAAACTTCCCACACAGAATCCCCATGACCAACGGTAAATATTGTATTTTCTGATGTTCTTTGGCGACCCCTCTGACACATCCTTGTGACCCACCCCCCAGGGGTCTTGACCCCCATGTTAAGAAACATTGATGTAGATGATGATAAGATTTCTTCATGAAAAAAGGAACAAAAAGGAGTATCAAGTGTCACATGGCACAAAGCTTTGTGTGTAACAGATAAGCTCTGTGAGCAGTTATTCCCTGGACAGACTAATTACCATACACAGAATAAAGGCAGTATGGGCCTCCCTCCTCTTCTATAAATACATTTTTCGTTTAAAGCATTATAATGTTGGTTTAAGAAACCATCTCAAAGCCTGACAAGCTTACACTATGCATTTGCAAATAAGGTGGGTGAGTGGAGAAGCAACACAAAGTCCCTTTTGCAATTAGCACTTGCTAAGAAGGTTTAAACTTTCACACGCTTGGAGCTAAGAAAGAAGGCGATACAGTTACATACTTTCTAAGGAGGCCATTTCTATGCCACTTATTACTGTTAAACGTCTGTAGAATGTTTAATTAAAGATTAAGGTCTAAAGCACTGATTGCAAAAGAAACAGGAAGTTGAGAAAGACATGAGGATCCCACCCACTGTGGCTAACATTGCTTCTGCAGTTTTCTCTCTCTTTGCTAATCCATTTTCATTGCTTTAATACTTATCTAGCTGGTTAGAGACCCATAGTATTGTAGCTCTTTAAGTGTTGGACTGGAACTCCATAGAATGAGGGTTAAAATCACCACATAGATCTGGAAACATGTGCCACACAATCAATTTTGTTTGCCCCAAACTGATCTGCTGGTTGGAGACTGTGACCTATTTCCAAAATTGAATTATGATTCAATCGTGGTTTATGGGACCTTGTGCTTTAACTCAGTCAGCAAGATGTCTGATTCCAGGCCTGCCTTTGAAATGGAAAGGGGCCAGTTTTGTATCTGACTTGTAACTAGGCATTTTCTATCTGCATTTGTTGATGTTATTAATTGTTTTCGAATCAGCTTCAACTTATGAAAGAGAGACCTTCAGTACCCTTTTATAAGTTGCCCTGCTCACATCTTACATAGATCTGGCTTCAATGGCTGAGGCTATCAATAATAATATATGATAAAACTTTATATTCCGCCCTCTCCCCCCAAGAGTACTCAGAGTGGATTCACAACAAAAGATGGCAAACATTCAATGCCAGATCCAATTCATAAATAAACATAATATAAGCAACCATATCCCAAACAAACAACAACAACAATAATATTATAATAATCTTTATTTGCACCCCACTACCAGGCCCATAGCCAGGATTTTGTTTCGGGGGGGGGGGGCTGAGTCTGAGTGAAAGAGGGTCTACCCTAGCAAACCTTTTGTATCGTTACCCCAATACCCCATGCATATGGGATATATTGAGCATGGTGATCAGATCACGATATGAATAAACATAACAGTTTAAATAATGTACCAGTAAGGCCTTCTCGCGGACCACCATGAGAATTTGCGGGGGGGGGGGGCTGAAGCCCCCCAAGCCCCCCCCCCCCCCGGCTACATGCCTGCCCACTACCATCTCCCCAAAGGGACTCAGGGTGGCTCACAGAAGAACTCCAAGTGCCACATGCAGACAACAATACATAAGCACAAACATAATGACACAAATACAATCAACAATGTATACAAATTTCATGATATAAAATCACAAAAATTTGAAAACCATAAAATTCTTAAAACACAGTGGAACCTGCCAGCCAGTTATCTGTCATAACAATCAATCAAAGTGCAGGCCAGTATTATCAATGATTCATTACATTGGCCATGGATTATTCAGGATCAAAGGCCTGCCTGAAGAGCCATGTTTTTAGACTCACCCAGAAGGCCTGAAGGGAGGGGGCTAATCTAATTTCCTTAGGGAGGGTATTCCCAAGCCAAGGAACAACTACCGGGAAGGTCCTCTCTCTTGTCTCCACCAACCGTGCTTGAGATGGTTGTGGGACAGAAAGAAGGGCCTCCCAGAAGAACTAGTGCTCACACCAGTTTGTAGAACAGTGGTTCTCAACTTGGGGTCCCCAGATGTTTTTGGTCTTCAACTTCCAGAAATCCTAACAGCTGCTAAACTGGCTGGGATTTCTGGGAATTGTAGGCCAAAAACATCTGGGGACCCCGGGTTGAGAACCACTGTTGTAGAAGGAGATTCAGTTTCGAAGATAGGTTGGACCCAAAGCGTATAGGTAATCTACACTTTGAATTGGGCCCGGAAACTTATCAGGAGCCAGTGGGAGCCAATATCCACAACCAAACTTATTCCCAACTTATTCCCAACCTGGAACATAGACTTCCTCTTTTCTGATTACCTTCTATCTTACCAAGTATGTAGTGAGTCACTACATACTTACCAAGTATGTAGTGAGTCTTGTAGTGAGTCATGTCTTCTCATGATAGGGTCAAAGAATGGCAATCTCAGCCCCATCATCTTGGCTTCTAGAGAAAGTTCAAACTTATTTGCTCCAAGACCCATTTATTTGTATTTTTAGTAATCGAGTGTCCACAGAGTCTATTGTTTTCCTAAATGCTTTCTTCACCACCCACTATCCACTGTTTTGCCCAGAGGGATGTGTTGTTAAGGACAGCCATTGTCAGTATTCAACTTACCACTGAATACTCACAATGGTAAGTTTTCAAAAGCCTATAAAAGCTTTCTGACATTGCTTTTGGATCAGAAAAAAACAATTCTTACAAATTGGAAACAAAAAATAGTAGAGTATCAGACATTGCCTAGAGGACATGGCATCCAGATGATGCATTTTTTGCTTCTATTGCCTCATGAACGATAATAGCTTAAAACAACACTGAAGGTAAAAAGGGCAGCTTTTTATGGCCATTTTATCTTGTTGTCCTTACGCCCTCCCCGGCTTGGGACATATTATTTGATTTTGCACTTTTGGTTAAAATGAGCTGTTGAATATCATTGTCACCCTAAGGTCCCATCAGATAAATAGCAAGCCAAGATATTACAGCTGGGAAAATAGGTCTTTTTACTAGAGCAATCACAAGGTATATAAAGCCATTCATAATGAAGGGGTCATATCTAATAACATTTGCTTAAAAAGTTCTTAGCAAAGCTTCTCTCCTCGGATACCACCAGCTTTATGGATGTAATTTCAATAAATACAGTATGTTTTCAGAGAGAAGGGATTGTTGACAGTGAAGAAATAATTCCCATCCCCTTTTCTAAGCGATCATCTGTTCAGCCACTGAACTTGTCAAACACTCTCAGACAGAGATTGTGCATATCAGAGGGATAATGAAGGCTGGACATATGGGTGAAGGGAATTTATTCTGGAAAGCATTGTGGGGAGGGGGAACTCCTCGCCCAGAGTTTTAAACCATTGTCAACCGCTGTCCTTAACATCACGTCCTGCTGGGCAAAATATAGGGTTATTCTTTGACAAGCAATAAACTAGAAATCAGACAGACACAGCTTGGGTAAAATGTCATAGAAAATGATGTTCTGGTGGCAGGTGGAAAGGCCAGGAGCTAAGAAAAGTAACATGTGAACATGTGTAGTGCCCAGATAGCAACTATGGCTGGGCTGAATTTAAGAATCCAACTCCGTCTGCCCCACCAACGCATGCACTGACATATTAGGGGAATGACCACTGCAGTTTTGTTGCATTTTACACAGGGTGAGGAAGCATAACTTCCTTTTATAAAATGCGCACCATTCAGTTGGTTGAAGACATAGCAGAGCGCTAGTGGTCTCGTTCAAGAGGCGGGAGTATAAAGTTTTGTCCTGACACAGTTCAGTCGCCATCATGGTTGGAACAGTGAGGAGCGTGCTTTTGCCGTTGAGGCCTACTTTTCGAGCGGATTTGGAGTGGCCGGCCCGCTCTCCAGATTGGGCCCCTTGTAATTTTTTTCTATGGTTTTTTCTTTAAAAAATCCCATGTTTATGTGAATTGTCCAAGGAACCTGCAAGATTTGAAGACAAACATCCAGGAAGAAATTGCCAACATAACGCCTGCTATGCTGGCAAGAGTCATGACAAACGCCAGAAATCGGCTTTCTCAGTGTATGGAGAATGGAGAATGGGGGACGTCACTTACCTAATTTGATCTTCAAAACTACATAAAACGAAACTTTAAGTATGCATCTACATTATATAAAAAAAATCTGATTCATACAATGGTTTTATTACGTTTTGAAAAAAGGAAGTTATGCTGCCTTACCCTGTACAAAGTCAATATATTCACGTTATCAGATATTTACTACCTGGAAACCCCAGAATAATGCAGGGTTTCACACAAAAGTACAATGCAGAAAGACTACAGAAAATACAAAGGTTGTGTCACCAGAATTTCACAAAGAGGGGGTTTTCTCCTCCCTCACTCTTTTTCTTCTCTTCCTGCATGTTTCTGAATTGTGTTGCTACTGCAGGGATAGGCAAAGTACACCACGACTTTTCAGATTTTTCTTGAATCTGATTCTTAGAGTCCTTCACCAGAAGTTATGTTGGCAAAGATAGTTTGTTGAATACATAAGCATGGGCCAAATGCAAAGAGCAAATGAAGTGATACACATTATCATCTGAAGGGAGAAGATTATGGCCATTAAGTCCAGAATCTAAATGATCTGACTTTTTCACTGGCAGAGAGGTAAAAACAACTTGGTAAAACTATAACAATGGGAAACTCTCTAAACCACAATTTCATTCTGTTTTTTTTTAATGACTGGCAAGACTCTGACCAAAATCATGCATCATCCATACAGTTTGAAATCTCTCCTTATAAGCTATCTGCTAAAACCTATGGGGCAATCTCTACTACTGTATATCCTCCAGCTGTTTCAGTTTGTCAAGGACAATCCTAATTAATCCTCTACAAAACACATTTTTTTTAAAAAAAATCTACTTTTAAAATGGCGTAATTTATCTGTTCTCAACCCACTTTCTCCCTTTGTCATTGTCAATTAAATCAGTGAGCAAAAGAGAGGAGGGGTTGGACGTTTGACTTGGTAGTAGGCTCAGGCAAAAGCAAAGTGCTGCTGCTTCTCCTGTCTTATCTGTTCTTCCTCATTAATAACTACTCTTAAGTCTCTCTACTATTTAGCTCAGGGGTCCACAAACTTTTTAAACAGAGGGCCGGGTCACAGTTCCTCAAACTGTTGGAGGGCCGGATTATAATTTGAAAATAACATGAATGAATGCCTATGCACACAGCACATATCTTATTTTTAGTGCAAAAAACACTTTAAAATAATTAAAATGAAGAACAATACAATAATTAAAATAATATAACCTTATTAGTATTTCAATGGGAAGTGTGGGCCTATTTTTGGCTGATGAGATAGGTTTATTGTTGTTGTGTGCTTTCAAGTCGTTTCAGACTTAGGTTGACCCTGAGCGAGAGCCGGGTAAATGACCTTGGAGGGCCGTATCTGGCCCCTGGGCCTTAGTTTGACGACCCCTGATCTAGCTAATAGTCCTGGTTTTCAACTGTGAAATGTTGGAGGGTATTCTGAAAATGAGAGCCAGTGCAGTATAGTAATATCAGTGTTGGACTGAAATCTGGACACCAAGATTCAATACCCACTCAGCCACAGAATTCCAATGACAAGTCACATTCTGTAGTTTCAAAGGAAAACAAAAATAAACCCTTCTGAACTAACTTTGCTAAGAAAAACCCACAATAGATTTAACTTAGAGTCATCATGTCCAAAATTATGCAATGTATACCCTTACCAACATAATTCTGGATGTATGTTGTTCTGTGCTAACTCTATTTTGGGGTTTTTTTTTTCGTGTCAGGAGCAACTTGAGAAACTGCAAGTGGTCCCTGGTGTGAGAGAATTGGCCATCTGCTAGGATGTTGCTCAGGGGATGCCTGCATATTTTGATGTCTTACCATCCTTGTGGGAAGCTGGAGCTGACAGAAGGAGCTATCTGTGCTTTCCCCCTATTCGAACCTCTGACCTGTTGGCACAAGGGTTTAACCCACTGTGCCACCAGGGGCTCTTTTTTGGAAATGTCTGTGTATGATCGTTAGGAGTGGTGTTCTCTTTTTCATAAGAAATCTTTTGAAGGAGGATAAATGCTATTTTTATCAAGGCTTTCAGTGTATGCTATTCCCTAGTGAAACACCATTGCTATGTTCCCAATGGTGGCTTGTTCTTCCGCCATGCACCACAAATGGGCACCATCTAGCCAACAAGTTTAGGATCACGACACCATTCTTGCTATTTCACAATGCAAGAAGTCTCCAGGCAGCCGGCCAGCCAGCTAGGAGAGTGTTGGAAAGGGTTGGAGCACTGATGCAGAATTTCCCCCATGCATGCGTGTAAATGTCAGTAAGCAGCACAGAGATGAAACGGGACTGACAGACAGAGCCATCCTGGTTTTTGTTTGTCTTCAAAGTTGTCAGTTTAGGTCTCCAGGTCAGAAATCATTTTATCTGCTAAACCATATGCTTTGTAGAACAAAACGCCTGGCAGACTTCAAGGCAGATGCGTTCTAAGGTGCACATCGACACACTGAACATCCCTTGACACTTGCTTCTCAGGTATTACCATGTAGCAGTGAAGTGGGGAGCTTTCAGGGAGGGGCAGGATCCTATCATTTTTGTAAACGTCTGCTCTGGAGATTTCTATTTACAACTTTCAGAGATTTCTCTCTCTGTTATATTCTATTTGTTACCTCTTTTCCACCCTGTTGGGAAAGTATGGCATTTCTACACTACAAGGTCACTTGAATTAAGTTAACAAACAAAGAGGTCTCATGCTATTTTTGTAGCAAAATAGCAAGGTTTATTCACGCGAGCCGATCATACTCGCAGGAGGCATCGTTATGACCCATGAAGCTGAACCCAAGTCATTTACTTTGTGTTGTACTGTGATAGGGTCTTGAAAAACCACAACTCCACCAACCCATGTGATGTGTTTATATGGAAGTCTGAAAAGAACTAAAACTACCTTTGGTTTGGCACACGTGTAAATCAAATAACTTATATAATTGCATTTTCCTCCCTTTTATTTCAACATGCCTAAAGTTTGCAATCTTTGGATGGGGAAAGCCTTGAGAATAAGAGATTCTCGCATATAAGTTAACAATCCTTTGTCTGAATGGTTGTGGTCCATATTCTCATGTAGTATTATTAATTTTCTGTTGTTTATATTGCTGCTATTGGCATTTGCTTGATTATTAATCAAGCTTGATCAAGTTAGTTGATCTGAATCATAGAACATAGAGTTGGAAGAGACCTCATGGGCCATCCAGTCCAACCCCCTGCCAAGAAGCAGGAAAATCACATTCAAAGAACCCCCGACAGATGGATATCCATTCCAGCCTCTGTTTAAAAGCCTCCAAAGAAGGAGCCTCCACTACACTCCAGGACTTATGGTAATCCCAACAAGTTATTTACACCCTTGTTAAGATCTTGCAAACTCAGAGCCTTGGCTTTGAATTTAGCCACCTATAATGTAGCTTTCCTTCTTTGCTGCTGGTTCGTTGCTGAACATTGTCTTTTCTAAGGAGGTCTGTTGTCTCATTATAGGACCAAAGTATGATAGGCTCAGTTTACTCACGTAACTTCTAGGGAAAGTTCAAGGAAGAATTAATCTTGGACCTGTTTGTTTGTTTAGAATCATAGAATCATAGAATCAAAGAGTTGGAAGAGACCTCACTGGCCATCCAGTCCAACCCCTTGCAAAGAAGCAGGAAAATCACATTCAAGGCACCCCCGACAGGTGGCTATCCAGCCTCTGTTTAAAAGCTTCCAAAGAAGGAGCCTCCACTACACTCCGAGGCGGAGAGTTCCACTGCTGAACGGCTCTCACAGTCAGGAAGTTCTATTTCATGTTCAGATGGAATCTCCTCTCTTGTAGTTTGAAGCCATTGTTCCATGTCCTAGTCTCCAGGGAAGCAGAAAACAAGCTTGCTCCCTGTGACTTCCTCTCACATATTTATACATGGCTATCATGTCTCCTCTCAGCCTTTTCTTCTTCAGGCTAAACATGCCCAGCTCCTTAAGCCACTCCTCATAGGGCTTGTTCTCCAGACCCTTGATTATTTTAGTCACCCTCCTCTGGACACATTCCAGCTTGTCAATATCTCTCTTCAATTGCGGTGCCCAGAATTGGTCACAATATTCCAGGTGTGTTTACAGTGTGTAGTATCTGTACAGCACTTCTTATGCACCACATTTGAATGGAGTTGAATAGCAAGCCTCTAAAGTAGTTTGCTTACTCAGGTTTCACAGATAACTAGAGCATCTCAGTTTGCACACATTTGAGGTAAAATACTAGCATTTCTGATTTGGCAACACAGAACTAGGGAAGCGAACAGAACACTTATAAGTACCAATATACATTCCTTCACTATGTCTATATCCACTCAAAATATGTTATTGGACAGCCCTCACAAAAATATTCACAGCTATTGGAAGTTAGACATGTCATTCACAAGACTCCTGTCTCAAATTGAGTGTTTTCTCTTGTAGACCAGTGAATACTTACATTCAAGTACCATACTGAAGAGTGTTAAAATCTTAACATTACATGCTCTCAGTCTAGAGGATAATATAGCACCATCCACTTAAAATGTTGACAACAGACTGCTCTACCCTGCCACATTGGCTACAGCTCAATTTGGTTTTTAGCAGCTGGAGAAGGCAGAAGTCACAATATTTTGCTAATTTATTTATTAGGTTTCATTTGTTAATCCTTTTAATCATCACACACAGGCAGATACACAGTCATGGAGACGTTATATCTTTGTGAACACTGAAATCAAAATTGCTAACAGATCTTTGAGTTTATATTTGGTCTACTTTCCCAATTGGCCTTATTGGGTTCTATATTTAATAATTCTTGAAATTCAAAACAAACTTCTACTCTGAGGTTTCTAGAATTATCTCAGTTTTACAGGTTTTTAAAACCGTCTCACCTATTTAAAATGTTGCTATCATTTTATTGGGTGTTATTCCTGATGTTATTTCGCTAAAGAAGTCTTTATATATATTGGCAGTCTTTATTTGCAGGTTGCCATTCTGAATTTTCATGTTTTGTGTGATAAGAGCCTGCAACATCCCCTGTATAGTTTTAATTTGCTCTCTTTTGCTCATATGTTGGGTCAAATTCTTGCTTTTTGGAAGCACAGGAGGCAAATCCTGTTACCTTTTCTCCTATCAAATAGCAATACTACCAAATTTGGCATATTACTGCATATTCAGGACATAAAAATATTTCATCTGGGAGATACTGAAGTAAAACCTTAAAAGGGACTTAACTAATTAAAAATATGGATTGGGATCCCTGTGCTAGTTTTGGGAAATGTGTTGCCAATTTTTCCATATATTTTTTTTGTCTAAGAAGTCCCTCACCTTTACAGACCTGTATGGAGGCCATGCATTTAGGATTATATAAATTGTTTTATGTCTATATACATTTATAATATAGATTTGTGTGTGTGTTTGTACCTTCAATCACCTACTGATTTATGGTGACTCCATGCATTTCATGGGGCTTCTTTCTGAAATATAGCCTACAGTACTTGATATTTATTGGACATCTCCCAAGTACGGACCAGGGCTTGGCTTTCAAGATCAGATGGGCTCTGGTTCTTTTAGGAGATATGTAGGCCACAGATAGATGTATATAGGCATGTTCATAATTCTCAGAACAATCTTTGCCTTTGCCCATTCCAGATCTAGATTTGTCACTTTGAATCAAAACTAACCAAAAAAAGAACCTCAAACCCTCTCATGTCAAAGCATCTCAGAAATAACTATGATAACCTGAGAAAATCTAAAACGTATGTTATCATGAAAACAAAAGCAACCAAAAAAGGAAGAGAATGAAGACTTTATTGTTGGGTATATGAAAAGACTTCAGAAAAAGAAATCCTGATTTGAAAGGTTTTTGTAGAATATCTACTCCTGATAAAGGAGCAGTTGTAACACAGTATTGCACCTGGAAGGCATCCTTTGATTTCACAAGTGCCTGTCTCTTGAACAAATGGGAAAGGGATTAAAATTAGCAAAACAGAAAACAAACAGGTGTCAGGACATGTGCTGGCATAAACCTGTTGATTTACTGCTGTAGTTGTGCATTTAAGAATCATATTTGGTCAAGAGTACTCCCATCCCTTGTACTGTGCTGCTCCAGAAGCGAGGACACAAAACAATAGATTCAAACTGCAGGAAAAGTGTTTCCACCTAAACATTAAGAAGAACTTCTTGATGGTTAGAACTTTTCAACTGTACAATATGCTGCCTGGGAGTCCGGTTGAGTCTTCTTTGGAGGTTTTTAACATGGGCTACATGGCCGTCTGTAGGGAAAGCTTTCATTTTATGTTCGTGCATGCCAGGGGGTTGGACTACATGGTTCTCATGGTCTATATCTATGATACTTTAATTCAATGGCATCTTGCTAGTGATATGTTGTTGTTATTCATTCGTTCAGTCATTTCCAACTCTTCGTGACTTCATGGACCAGCCCACACCAGAGCTCCCTGTCAGTCGTCACCACCCCCAGCTCCTTCAAGGTCAATACAGTCACTTCAAGGATACCATCCATCCATCTTGCCCTTGGTCGGCTGCTCTTCCTTTTTCCTTCCATTTTCCCCAGCATAATTGTCTTCTCTAAGCTTTGCTAGTGACATACACATGTGTAAATTGAGCTGCTCATATAGAGTTGACAATCCATAGGGGTCATATTCAGCTTATGGTGGTGAAAGTGGAGTTGTGCATGTGGACCATTCTACATGTGGTAACATATTAAAATATACTTAATGCGTTGTCTTTGCACTTTGCACATTTTTAAGACAATTTGTTGTTAGCCATGCACATTGACCATTGATCCATGCCTGTTGCACTTTACTGGCATTCAGTACAGAGGCTATGTAATATTACTAGTGGATATTTATACTAATCTGAAGTGATGTAGGATCTTGGGTTATGTGTGTTGTGTATAAAGATATAGTGTATACATTTGTTGATGTTTGGAAGGAGGGTTATCAACTTGTGTAGTTAAGAAACTAGATTAATCTTGTGTTCTGAAACCATTCCAAGTTTCAAGAATCTTAACAAAATGGGTAAATAAAACAAGCAAAAGAGAAATGTAATTTGAAATGCATTTCTGTGGACTTCCTAAAGAGATTGGGTGGTTTGCCATAAGAAGACAATGCTAGGATATAGTCTCTGAACTACTTGATTAGGCTTCAGGTGCATCTCCACTGTAGAATGAATGCATTTTGATATCACTTTAAATGTCATGGCTTAAAGCTATGCGATCATGAAAATTGTGGTTTCACCAAGTCTTTAGATTTCTCAGCCAAAGCATACCAATACTTGCCAAACTACAACTCCCTTGATTCCATAGTGCTAAGCCAGAGCACCTAAGTGCTGTCAAACTGCATTAATTTGATAATGTAGATGCACCCCTTTTTTTGTAAATAAACATAGAAAAATGCTTAATATATATGTTGTACAGAAATCCAACAAGACCTGTTTCATCACTGAATAAGCATTCTTGGTATTTATCATGATATTTTAAGCATGAGCAAGTTTACATGTTTGCTTTTCTTTCAGTGCTCAAATTCTGCAGAAGGTCTTATCTAAACAAATAGAAGCACTTCAAGCATCTAATCCCTATTATAAATCTTTATGTTCAAACCTAAAACCACTCAAGATGCCACGGAACTGTAAGCGACACACAATGAATCAACTCCACTTGCGCTAGTGAAAGAAGCAAGCAATTGATATTCACAAAAATGTGGCAAGAAAAACTGGATCCGCCAACATCTGAAAAGATGTATATATTATTGCTATACAGGCTTATTGCTTAAAGAGGATTCTTCTGCTGTCTCCGAACGCCTTGTTTTAAGCAGTGGAGCCAAAAGTGCAGCAACCTCCACCAGTGGCCCTACCATTAGGAAGGGTGAGACAGTGCCTCGGGCAACAAAGTTCAAGTACAATGAAAGAGCAGGGAATTGTGATGGTATTATTTTTAACTGCCCGAAGGTGCTAGGGGGGATTTTCATAGCAAAATAACGTGTCTGGATTTCAGTACAATTGAACCTGATTTGAGCACGTAAGAGGGGGAATGGCATTGCTGCCATGCCTGAGGCCACATAATATCTCAGGCAAGTACTTGTAATTATAATGCTTTCCCTATCATTATGCTAACAATGCATCTAGCCAAGCTTCTGTGTACACTTAAGGACAACATTTCATTGAACTCATTTCAATTTACAGCTCTGGAAAGTTTCAGACCTGAGAGTTTGGAATCTGAATACAGTTAATAGCACATTAGCACCCAGTCCTTCAATTCTAGCCTAAGTCATGGATGCGAATTCTGAAATTCACTATTTTATAAATAGGGCTGCTGGCAGTTAAAATCCAATCGATTCTGCAGGGCTCAAATATACACTTACTTCCTTAAAAGAGAATTATAAAGGATTTAGAGTAGGGATGAGAAGAATGTATGGATACATCCCTCAAGTACTCAGGAACTAACAAGAAAGGTTGACACTAACCAATAGAGCAAAACATGCATCAACATTCAGAAAGTCATTATTTTCTTACTGTTAGGAATGAAGAAAATATATCTTGACCATCGGAATATCCAGAATAATGGGATCCCAAACTTTAAAAAGGATATGAACTAATTATGTAGCAATATGAACATGGGATTTTCTGTTCAAGGTCCATCATTTTTCTGTGCAGTCAACAAGCACTTCCCTATGCAGAAAATAATGGAAAAAAACCACATGTTTTCACAGAATAAGCTTCTTATTACACCATTTCCTCTGGAAAAAACAGATCTTTGCACACAGATAATAATTATTTCTGCACAAAAACATTATTTTCTGCATTGAAAATGTTATGGCCATGTGCAAATTTTGCACAAAATAACTCCAGAACTGCACAATTACTTTTTTCTCAGCAGGATGAAAATTGCTCAAATTTGTTGCTGTTAAAGATTAAATTCTTCTCTTTTATTCTCAAAGAAACCAATTTGTAATTCCAGCAATTTCTTCCTAGTACATGGATGTTTTAATAACCACCCAATATAGGGTTTAGTCTGTGCAAAATCCGTTTTGGGCATGGAACAGCGTTTCCCACATGAGAAACGGAGTTGTTCTGCATGGGAAAGTAATGCTTTTACACAGAAATATTTTCAAACATGCTTTGAATATTTTTAAATATTTTCTCCTTCCTTACTTCAAGGAGAAAGGCAGGGAGCATTGTGCTCCTAGAAAAGACAAAAAGTCTAACAAACTAAATGGGGTAATATGGCCATGTTCTAGAGGCATTTCTCTGACATTTCACCTGCATCTATGGCAAGCATCCTCAGAGGTAGTGAGGTCTAATCTAATCACCTCTCAACAAAAGATTGCTCCAGGCACTGCCAGGCAATGAAATGCTAATCAAGGTAGTCAGTTGAAACATTCACACCTTGCTCCAGCAGACAAAAGTCCTTTGTATCACCCTGGTCATTCCACAGATATATAAACCCTTTTTCCTAGTTCCAACAGACCTCACTACCTCTGAGGATGCTTGCCAGAGATGCAGGCGAAACTTCAGGAGAAATGCCTCTAGAACATGGCCATATAGCCCGAAAAAACCTACAACAACCCAGTGATTCCAGCCATGAAAGCCTTCGACAATACATTAAATGGGGTAAACTATAGCTTTCCACAAACAGACTTCATCCTTCTGAAAGCCACATAAATTCACAGCTATTACACCATTGCTCTGGTTAGAGGAACAAATCTCCCACACTTTCCAGGAAGGAGGATCAGCATTGGAAATGGCAATGGCTGTTTTCAAATCCATCCCAATGCACTCAACAGTCTTGACCATGATACCAAAATACCTGCAATTGGCAACTTAGACATCATCCCATATCTTACAAAGAGCCCAAGATCTTGCATTTTTAGACATACTGGTTGAAGAAATGGGGTTAAAGACCTTTTGCAGTCTGAGACAAAAGAGGTCACCTATCTCTTTGTACAGATCTTGGTAGTTTAAATCCCCTTTCAGCATTGCAGTAAGATTCTCCATCACACCAGAGGGCAGGAGGTTATTCTGAATACAGAATAAGATAGATAGAGCACATAATTTCATCTAGAGAAGTCCTGAGCCAGAGGCTTCCTTCAGTACCTGCTGCCGGAGACAATTTACTCCTTCTGCCCAAAAGCAGGGCTCTTGCTAGCTATAAACTAACAAGAAATGCTTGGAACATGTTCAGGAGCAACAAAAAAAATCAATGAGATAACTCTCTTTTTTCATGGAATGAGTAACATAAAGATTTCAGGAATCTCCTTGGGGGAAAAAAACATGCCTTTTGAGAAGTTTCAGCTGAAACACACCCAAAGGTGTCAAAGGGAAAGAGTTTATTTGCAGTTGAGGTCTAACTGTCTATGAAGTGGCAGTACTTCAGCTAGTACAGAATACATCCCAAAGAAAAGAATCCTCTTGGATAATACAGTAGAAAAAGTGGTGTTTAAATCTGCACAATAAATGTTTTTAAATTCAGAGCGGCTCAAAGATGATGTAAGCTGCTCCCAAAACCATACAGCTCAGTTTGTTTTCTTCTCTGCCTGCAAAGGTTTAACATCTCCAAAGGCTCACATCATTTTATGCCCCTGTGGGAACCTGATTAATACTGCCAGTGTATCATGGCTTTGTTTTGACCAAATGTGTGTGCGTAGGGGGAAAACCACACAAAACATTACAGTCAATCTGTCACTGCAGATTGCTAGATATGGAGGCAACAGTTTCCCAAACACACATTCATGGTCATTTATTGCAATGATCAGATGTCAGGATGGATCAATAGACATCACTTGCCACTGAGCATCAGCATCCAACATTTCAAGAGTCGCACAAGTCCTGCTGCTTACAGCCACCAGAAGAAAGGAAGGAGATGAGCTACTCAGCACTGTAAAGAGACCTGTATCTAGGTGTTTACTTCTACCACTTTTCTTACAAGAGGACTGGTAAAATGAAAGCCCAGGAAAGTTACTTTTTTGGACTACAACTCTCAGTATCCCCAGCTAGAATCAGATCTTGAGTATCTGCAATATTTAATATTTTATTTATGAAAACATTTCTATTCTGCCCTCTATTTTTATTACTTACTAGCCATCCCCTGCCACATGTTCCTGGGGCCAAGTCTGATGATCTGGAAAAAAAGTAATGAGAAAGTGTTGGTTTCTAATATATGGAATTTGTTTATGCTTGTGGGTAAACTGTATTTCTTGTTGTTTCTTTGTCAATGTTGATGTAGAGATTGTCTGGTTTGCCTACTCTGGAACATGCATCATATAATTGTCCTTCTTTGGGGGTCCCTTTCAAATCTATGATACTATATCTGTCATATACATAGATATGTGTGTATGTCTGTGCGAATCATATATATCTATCTACATCTATGGCTGGATGGCTCTTTGTCAGGAGGGCTTTGATTATATTTTCTTGCCCTAATGAAGGGAGTTGGACTGGATGGCCTTAAGGCAGCATTTCTCAACCTGGGGGTTGGGGGCCATGAGGGAATGTGTGAAGGGTCACCAAACACCACCAAAAATACTCAGTATTTTTTGTTGGTCGTGGGGGTTCTGTGTGGAGAATTTGGCCCAATTCTACCATTGGTGGGGTTCATAATGTTCCTTGATTGTAGATGAACTATAAATCCCAAATGTCAAGGTCTATTTCCCCCAAACTCCGTGTTCATATTTGGGCATATGGAGTATTTGTGCCAAGTTTGGTCTAGAGCCTTCTTTGTTTGAGTCTACAGTGCTCTCTGGATGTAGGTGAATTACAACTCCGAAACTCAAGTTCAATGCCGGCCAAACCCTTCCAGTGTTTTCTGTTGGTTGTGGGAGTCCGATGTGCCAAGTTTGGTTCAATTCCATTGTTTGTGGATTTCAGAATGCTCTTTGATTGTGGGTAAACTATAAATACCAGCAACTATATATGTATTTTATCTATATGTATTTTAATCTTGTATTGTTGTATGATGTTTTAACTTGTATTAGTAGCATTGAATCCTTGCTGTAAGCCGGTCTGAGTCCCTCTACCAAGGTGAAAAGATCAGGATATAAAAGTTTTAAATAAAAGAATAAATAAATAATAAGAGAAAGATAATTACAAATTCAGGAGTAAAAGATATACATATTCAAAATGTTAGTTTTCATTCTGGTGGACATGTGCTTCAACCTTTAAATCTCATCAGAGAATTTCCATGTCTGCTTTTAAACAATAATAATGATAACTATTAATAATAATAATAATATCATTATGTTAATTTAAAAGTCTGAGACAAGTCCACACCAAGCATACAAAAATGTTGTTGTTGTTATTGTTGTTTTTATTATTATTGTGTGATTTATGCTAGGCTGGCTCAGGCTTCTAAATAGACATTATTTTCTTTCCATTTTTTAAGAATGTATTGTTAAATTTTCACATATCCTTTTTTCTTATACATATATTTTTATAGTATCCGATATATTATCTAGTTCATTGTGTACAATATATTATAATAGATTAACATTCTCAACGTGAATTCCCCATGTTGGAATTTTCTCTTTTTCCAAGAAGTTTTTGAAGAGTTCCCAATCTTTCCTAAATACTGAAGGATCTTTCATCTGTGAATATCTTGTTAGGATGTCCATTTCCACTACCCTGCCCTCTATTGGGAGATCTCAGATTGATTCACAAAAAAAATTGTTTTGTACAGTTTAAAATCATGTAGAATTTAAAACGGATTAAAGAGATTGCAATTTGACAGGTTAAAGGGAGTTAAGATATTAAAAATATTTGAAACACTGTGCAGGTAGATTCAAAAACAAAATGAAAATTAAAAAAAACAGGCTCCAAAGGCTTTGAAACAACATATCATTCTCCCAGGCAGGGGACAGAGAGGATCCCTGCAGCTGTTGAAGGCTTTGACAGGTATCGCCAACACCTCAAATTCAGACTGGATGCAAAGCGACATTCAGTATCAAATTCATTCTCTACATACTTAGCTACAGCTGTCAGGCGAGGAGACAAACATGAGGAAGGCGTGAAGTGAAAGTGGAAGAAGTTTTTTTTTTTAATGTAAGTGGTTTTAAAGTCTGAGCATCCACCTCCATCCATTCTTGGCTAGCATCAGGCTTATAATGCAAAGGTATTTTTTTTTTTGCAGGCATGCATGCTGAGCTTTTAGTACACCAATGCAACGAACACACACACACAAATACCTATGAGGGTTGAGAAGATGACACACCTTCCAATACATCACATATCAAACCAAGGAGACATGTAGCCAAGCAACACCAGAGAGTGGTCGACGTGGCATAACTTACTAATGCAATGGTTCTCAGCCTGTGGGTCTCCAGGTGTTTTGGACTACAACTCCCAGAAATCCCAGCCAGTTTACCAGCTGTTAGGAATTCTGGGAGTTGAAGGCCAAAACATCTGGGGACCCACAGATTGAGAACCACTGTACTAAGGAGAAGAACAAACTGGGACATTATAAAAGTAGATGGAAAAGTTTCCCTGCCAAATTGACATGGGGTGGGGGTTATGAGGTTATTTGGGGAAGAAATGGTAGGTACATGTATTTGGGTTCATCTTAGCATTTGGAGTTAGGTAGAGAGTGAAGACTGGAGCTTAGAGAAGACAATTATTCTGGGGAAAATGGAAGGAAAAAGGAAGAGGGGCCGACCAAGGGCAAGGTATCCTTGAAGTGACTGGCTTGACCTTGAAGGAGCTGGGAGTGGTGGCGGCCAACAGGGAGCTGTGGCATGGGCTGGCCCATGAGGTCACGAAGAGTCAGAAGCAACTGAACGAATAAACAACAGAGAGTGAAGTGCCATGCTACAACTTTTGAGACATTTTGTTGTTCAAGTGATATCTAGTGAAACAATCCATACATAGGAATGGCAATATAGGTAGTCATCATTAGTGGAAATAGCAGCAACTGCTGCCATTGCAGGGGACACTTTGCCATCTTTAGGGATTCGTGCCTCTACTGCAGGCATGGGCAAACTCTAGCCCTCCAGATGTTTTGGTCTTCAACTCCCAGAAATCCCAGCCAGCTTGTGGGAATTGAACTCTAAAACACCTGGAGGGCTGACGTTTACCCATGCCTGATCCATTGGCTTCTATGTTCTATTATGATTTTCGCATGAGCAAGGCAGATCCTGAAATGTACTTTCCAATCACGGCATCAACCTCATGCATTCACAATAGATGTTGGGAGACATCTATTGAAGTATTAGATCACATCTTATTCCTCTTTCCTCTCCCCTCTCTTGGCTGAGCCCAGCTGGGTCCTTGTTGGCCAAGAGCCCTGTGCTATTGGCACAGTGGGGAACATTGCTTGCTGAACCCAGAATGCAGGGCACATCTGGGACCCAACCTTGTGTGCAGTAGACTGCATCATTTGCTTGATGTCTGTAAAATGCCCTGCAGATTTTCAAGCTTCCCCAAGCATCACTGCATCATTCTGATAAAGAAAACTAGACAACAGCCTCTTTCTGGAGCAAGTTTTAGGCAAAAGCAAAGAAAGCCAAGTGCAGTAGCTGGATTGATGCCGCCAATTGCCCATTCCTTTTTATCCACTCTTGAATACACATGCTTTAGACTCAAACTGTGCACAACACTCAGAGGATGGACAGAACCTTCGAAACACATTTTGACTTGCAGATATTCTTTCCCTCTCTGTTTGTTTCATGATTTCCCCCCAAAACAATTTTAATTGGCAGCCTCCCACAAACATTTCCTGCAGACTCTTCTCTTTCAGAAGTTGCCCTTTGCCAAGCAGCTATGCAGTCAAACCTGTCTGTGAGGCAGCTGACACATCATATCCCCTTGACAACAGAAAGTCCCTTTAGCAACAGCCAAAAAGCAGATATTTGGGAGAAAATGCCTTAGCTTGAAGGTCCAAGCATATGCATTGAAGTTTGGTATTACTACTGTTGTTGATGCTCTTCAGCATTTAACCGTTTTCTTCTCCTTTTAAAAAGGATTGACAAGGTTGAACTCAAAACTGAGACTTGGGACACTACAAAGTTCAGAGATTACCCCAACAACACTGGCACCATGTTTTTTAGTGTGCCTTGATGTACTTGTGTTTGGTCTGTTGTCTCTATGGTACCACTTCTCTTTTTCCAAAACTTTTCTGTTATTTTTATGATTATTTTAGTCTCACCATGGAAGAAACAAGCTACAGCTGATCTCAAAACCTATGTACTTAAGATGATTGAGACTTCAGTTTGTAGAATGCCTGATGATTAGCTGAAAGAGATGGGATTTTGAGGAGCTGGTCCAAAATATCTGGAGGACCAAAGAATGAGAAGTATGGAGGTTCTACAAGCATACCACCCATCCATCAAACCCAATATTGTCACACCAGTCATTCCCAAGATGGACTCTTTCAAATGCTTTAGACTTCAATGCCCAACATAAGTGATCATTGGCCATGCTGACAGATGGGAGCTGGCACTTAAGATATATGAAATACACCATTGTAGGAAGGGCAGGGTTCCTTAATGGAATAAATATACATGCTTTTACAACTTTGTTGCGTAGTAGCCCAACTTTCTCTTGGCTTTAACAATCCATAAATACTAATTGAACTATATCCTAAATATTATGTATCCCAATGAATAGTTTAAAGACAAAGTATTATTAGGTTTCTAAGGTAATATAATATAATAATGCCTGACATGATATTTAAATAAGTGTTCCAATTTCTCTATTGTTTAAATTATAATACGAGGATTTGAACTTTATAATTTCAGGTCATTTTTATTGTGCTGAGAATTGTCTTTGACCTTAGAATGCCAACATAATTATTCATGAAATGTATTAGCTAAGAGATATAAAGAATACGTGTACATTTTATAATACTTAACCAAAAAGCTGCCTTACTGGGACTCCTTTCTAAGAAACAGCATTTTTCATAATGGTGTGAAAATGTTGTTTGCAACATCATTTTTTCCATAACAACAACAGCAAAATGTTTTATACAATATAGTGGTGTGTTTTTTGCATACAGAAAAGGTTTTTTTTTAGGTGTAAAAAATTACAAAAAGCACAAAGTACAACTTAAAAACTCACATTAAAACTTCCACAACTTTATTCAGCAAGGACAGTTTGTTCTTGAGTGCAAGAATTAAACAAGTAGAAATGTACACCCCTGATATACACTTATATACAGCAACATCTATTTAAATATCTTAGTACTGCATGGTCTCATATTATGTGCTTAAGAAAAAGAGTGCAGAATTTTATAGGCCCATTTCTGTGTCTGATCTCATTAACGATAAAGCTTTAAAAATGACTGTGCAAAGGGAGATTTAATCTATCTATATAATCATTTTACCATGGATGCCGCTATTTGAGACCAGAGAAGTTTGGGTGGGGGTGGGGAGGCCATTAGGGAATTTTATTAGAAATATTACAATAAATATAGTATCTACCATATATTCCCATTTATAAGTCAACTTCTCATGTGTAAGTCAAGGGCAGGTTTGGGGGACAAAATTAGGGATTTTTATATGACCTGTGAATAAGTCAAGGGTCATTCTGCAAAGAGAAAGAGAGGTGTCTTAGGGTAACAACTTCTATTGGTAGCTGCCACCATCTTCCCAAGACAAGAGGTGGCACAGCTGCAGAGGAAGTAGACTGGGCTGGTACTTCTTTTAGGATCTCCCTGGATGAACTATGTCTCACCACTCGACTCTGAGATGGTTCCTTTTTTGTGTGTGATAACAGTTAAAGTACAGCAGTCACCTTGACTCATGAGTTTTGGGTTAATTTTTACTAACTTTTGACTAACATTTCTAGATTTACAGGACGTCCCCAACTTACAAACATTCAACTTACAAACAACTCATAGTAAATAATGGGGGTGAGGCAACAGGAAGTGGGGTAAATCTACCCCTAGGAAGGGAAATTCACTCCTGAAAGAGTTATCGTGGTGGGGGGAAGATGTTTCCATTGAAGCTTTCTCTCCAGTCCTTGCTTTCACAAGTCACATTTTTGACAGACAGCAAAACAAATACCACAGGGTTGTTAACCCTTTCCTGTGCTATCCAAAGTGTGTGTGTATAGAGTTACACTTGGACCTTGTCACGTTGCCAGGGCTCTACCCTGTTTAGATAGAGATGAATCAAAACTCCAAGTTTTAACAAACAGTTGAATTAAAGCAGCACTTACTTGCTGGCTGTTTTATTAGACCAAAACATAAAACATATAGATAGCACTCAGTTACAGAATAAACAAAAACTGATATCAAAAATAACTTCTTAGTCAAAAGGATCCAGTCCAATGGTCAAATGCCGAGAGTTCAATAAACAAAGTCCAGGGATCAAGAGTCTATACCGTAGTCAAAAGCCAGTCCAAAGGTTCAAGGTTCCAGGATTCCAAGATTACAGGAGACAGGTCAAGATACCGAAAATCCAACAAACCTGGGGGAAAAACCAGCAGCAACCTCCACCAAAATGCAACAGTCCCAAGGTTAGCTCCTTAAATCCAGTAACACCCATCTGCAATCCATCTCCTGCACACCTCCACTCCTAATTGCTTTTACCTGTAAACTGTTACTTACAAACTACTCAGCCCTTTAGAACCAAGACTTACATTAACCCTTCCATCACCAACTGCCAGGTCTTCCACCACCATCAACTGTGGAACATATGATAGACCTGTTCCAACTTACAAACAAATTTGACTTAAGAACAAAACCTACATAACCTATCTTGTTTGTAAGTTGGAGACTGCTTGTATATATAAGTTATACACACAGTACATAATCAGTCGCCTCTTAAGGGAGAAGGACCACACTGCAGGGAGCATCACTTTGCATCTCAGTATTTCAAGGAACAATCCCTTATTATCTGGTCCAAACCTTTCAGCAGGAGGAGTAAATGGATGCACACAACACACACACACAGCAGCCATGATTTTTCTGATCTTTGGAAGGCAGGAGAAATTAAGAAATTCCCCCCACAAATAAACTTTGCTACTGCTTGACCTTTCAGACACTTTCACTTACATGTTTTCATCATCCCTAATGGCCATGGTGAATAGGCTGAAGGGAATTGTCAACCAAAATATACAAAGGGCCTACTGTTGTTTTATCTTTGAATAGGAGACGTCAGTTTATTCCTTTCTGTTATTTTAATACCCACTCTTCACCCCTACACAATATTTCTCTGCACATAAGGCTCTGTGAAAATGCTCTACACCCACAGTCCAATTATCTCCTGTCTGTTGATCTGCTATACAAGGCTTGATAATAGGGATGTATGCCAGTATATAAATACACTCTTTTTGAAGCCCAGAAGCCATCAAGCAATCATGTACATGGGTTACCATTATGGGAAAGTTTTCTAAACTTCTAGTACAGCATGGTCCATTTTCCTGCTGCTATGACACGGCATGTGCCCAAAAACAAATAAGCAGATATTTCTAGGAGAGTATTGCTATTTTATAGATCAGCTCTGATTCTGGCATTTCTTCATAAGGTTATGGTTGAAAGGCAGTATTTTGGTATAGATTTAGTCTGTCTATACAGATCAATGTCAACGTAAGTCAAATACAGACCAAGCTGTTATCATCTAGCCCTTCAACCCACGAGAAGGCTTGACAAATCTTAGAAAGTGGCACCATTTGGAACAGAGGAATTAACCCAGGACTTCATCAGATTGATTCACCAATC
Organism: Anolis sagrei ordinatus; assembly: GCF_025583915.1. Taxonomy (NCBI): domain Eukaryota; kingdom Metazoa; phylum Chordata; class Lepidosauria; order Squamata; family Anolidae; genus Anolis; species Anolis sagrei. The sequence continues at coordinate 27,489,485 of NW_026847882.1, forward strand.
TCCGTGGCAAATTGATGGGGCAGGGGAGCAATCCTGGTACCCCATGCCTTGCCCCTCTAGCAGCTACACACGTGGGGAACCGTTGCCATGCTCTGTGATTCCTTATGGAACACAGGAGGTTTTCCATGCTCTGGGCCAAGCCTTGTAGGATGTTTGTGCCCCAGTTCATCGATGGAGTCCTGCTGAAAGTCAGCCTGCATCATGTGAAGGACGTTGTGGGGTTCTGTTGAACAACTGAGCTACTTGCAGTCCTAGGATGCTTGAAGCCCATCGTGTGATGAGGTTGCCAGTATCAGTTTTCCTATTTTTTTTAATCAAGTTGTTTTCAATGAAATGTACATTTGGAAAATTGTTATCAAAGATAGATTTTGCACATCTATAATCTAGTCTGGAGCCCCCAGTGGTGCAGCGAGTTAAAGTGCTGAGTTGGTGAACTTGCTGACTGAGAGGTCAGCAGTTTGAATCCAGGGAGTAGGGTGAGCTCCTGCTGTTAGCCTCAACTTCTGCCAAACTAGCAGTTCAAAAACATGCGAATGTGAGTAGATCAATAGGTACTGCTCCAGCGGGAAGGTAATGGTGCTCCATGCAGTCATGACCTTGGAGGTGTCTACGCCGGCCCTTTGGCTTAGAAATGGAGATGAACACCAACCCCCAGAGCCGGACACAACTAGACTTAATGTCGTGGGAAAACCTTTACCTTACTATAATCTTGTTTAGCATTTTGTTGCAAAAGTGACCAAGGAAATACCTCTGGGATGTGAGAACAACAGCATCTTTTCACTGGGGCAATTTATAGCCATTGCAGTTATTAATTATGAAAACCTTAGTTGCTATTTGTATATAACTGAGTGTTAAAAGTAGTTCATGGCAATCACTAGATAATGTGGCAGAAAATCTACATCTTAACATAAACTGTGTGAAGAAACACTTCATTTTACTTTTCCGAATTTTATGAGGGTTTTTATTATTACCTGCACCCTCTTCCCCCACAAAAGCCTTTTAGCAATTTCTACTTTATGCCAAGAGAATATTCAGCAACCCACCCATCTCAAGGCAATGGGTGGAAACTCTGTTTCATCCAATTCTGTTGACAGCATGAACTCTCTTATTCTTCCTTTCTTTAATAAGGAAAAGGAGAAAGAGAAGAAGGCTCTTAAAAGATTCATTAAATATCTAACATTCATTCACATCTGCCCCAGGCAGGTTCCACATTAAAATGGAAGAGTGATCAGCACTCAGAAAAACAACTTCAGTGAACGAAGCAAACAATTATATAGTCTAATTAAAAGGAAATCTAATGTATTATTTAAAAATTTGTACAGCCTGACATAGCACATATGTTTGTTGTCAAAACTCTGATATGAGCTGGCAGGGAATATGTATACTTTTCCAAGAATAGAACAATCATTTATTTTATATTATAATGCGACAGTGAACTTTCACTATCAGTGGCAGAAACAGGTATAGGGGGTGGAAAGTATATTCAAAATATGCCAAAACAATGGTCGAAAAACATGTTATTGAGTATTATAAGAATCATTATTGTACAGGACTGTGCATTTAGCATTTTTTTGTATAGAAAACTATCTTTTTATTCAGAAAATACAGATTATTTTCTGCAGCATGTATGAGTTTCATACCATGTGTGAATTTTGCACAGATGAAATCCTCCATGGTGAACAGTCTTTGAAAGTTGCTCAGCTTGTAAAGAATTTCTCGTAGCAGAAGGAAAATTGTTACATTTACTCACTGTGGCCTTTGAGGATGAAATTACCAAGTAATTAAGTGGGGGAAATGTGGTAATGGGGATAGACACATTTTTGAAATTTTCAGTTTTGCATAAATTCTGAAGAAGGAAGCAAAACTGCGTGATGGTCTTTCTTTTGTATAAAGGAAAGAGAGAAAGAGAGTGAGAAAGAAAGAAAGGCTCTACTGCTAATGTTTGGGACTTCAACTCCCACAGTTCCTAACAGCCTACTGGCTGCTATGAACTGTGCTGTACGAAATGTGGGAGCTGAAGTCCAAAACATCCAGAGGGCTAAAGTTTGCCTATGTTTGCTTTAAAAGATTCACCTCCACTATCTTAAAGTGATATTAAATTTTGGGGGTTTGGGTTATGAAAGACTTGGATCTTGTATGAAGGCCTTTCTTTTTACAACCCTGTCTGTTCATAAGCTCTCCCGCACAAAAAATCTGTTCCTTCTTATTTCACCCTGAGTTTTAAACATTTTAACATTTTATTTTGCACATGCGGCCCACTCACTGTCATTGTGATTGTTTATTGCATTCATATGTTTTATGTATATTGCTTATTGTATTCATATGTTATATGTATTTTATTGTGTTGTTGCTTGTGTTTTGGTTTTTATTTTATTGTAAATTGCTGTTGGGCTTGGCCTCATGTAAGCTGCCCTGAGTCCCCATTGGGGGAGATGGTGGCAGGGTATAAATAAAGATTATTATTATTTGAAACACAACAAGATGAGTCCACAGCAGACACTCTACTGGCTGTTGAATTGGATCACACGTCGGACACTTCCCAAGTGTCTAGGACTGTGTGATGTATTGGTGAATAATGTGTGCAGATCCCAGTAAGGTGGCCTTCTGCAGCTGGCAGGTGGCAATTTTGTCAGCGCCGATTGTGTTTAAGTGCAGGCCAAGGTCTTTAGGCACTGTACCCAGTGTGCCGATCACCACTGGGACCACCTTTACTGGTTTGTGGCAGAGTCTTTGCAGTTCGATTTTTAAATCCTCATATCATGTCAGCTTTTCCAGTTGTTTCTCTGCAATCCTGCTGTCACCTGGGATTGTGACATTAACGATCCATACTTTGTTTTTTAACATGATTGTGAGGTCAGGAGTAATATGCTCCAAAACTCTGTCTGTCTGAATCCGGAAGTCCCAGAGGAGTTTGGCGTGTTCATTCTCTGTAACTTTTTCCGCCTTTTGATCCCACCAGTTCTTTGTCGCAGGCAGATGGTATTTGTGGTACAAGTTCCAATGAATCATCTGAGCAATCGTGTTGTGCCTCTGCTTGTAGTCTGTCTGCACAATCTTCTTGCAGCAGCTGAGGATGTGATCTATTGTTTCATCTGCTTCCTTGCAGAGTCTACATTTGGGATCTGTTGTCAACTTTTCAATCTGGCTTTGATGGCATTGGTTTGAATGGCTTGTTCTTGGGCTGCCAGAATCAGGCCCTCCCTTATTATTATTATTATTATTATTATTATTATTATTATTATTATTATTATTTGAAATCTTCAAAGTAAACAGCACTTTTCAATACTGATTTTTTCCTGCACATAATTTTTTGTTTGACAAAAATGCTTATTTTTTACATAGAAAATGTGTGTTCCTTGTGTGTGTGTCACAGGCAAATGTTGTGCACAATATGTTTGAAACTACAAAGAGTATTTGAAAACCACTCAGCTTTTGAAGATATTTTGCAGTGAAAAGGTTGCACAAATTACTTGTTGCTTCCTTCAAGTAGATAATAACCCACAGACTTGCATCCCTAATTATAAGTATTTGTTATTATTAACACGCACATATAAATAAATATAATGCAATGTCAGATGACTGAAGGCCAACATCTTAAAAGTTTCTGAATGCAGTGAAATCTTGCTGCTTAATTAAGCATTACTTATAAGAGGCAGCCTGGAGAATAAACTACGAAAACAACATGGCTTTCTCCTTCCCTCTGAAGCAGCGTTTGTAAAGCCTTCTGCCCTTGCTACTCAGTCTATTACTGAAAGCCTGATAAAAAGGATGCTCCTGCATAAAGCATCCCTCCCTCCAAACCTCACCAGCAGCCTAATTATCACTCCTCCTCCTCCTCTCCCTCTTTCTCTCTCTTTTAGTTACTGTTGTCACCATGCTCTGAAGTACAGTCCATTGGGACTCCGCGCGATAACAGATCACAGTGATAAAAGGGCTTGCTGCCACAGGCCCATTCGTTATCATAATTGCAAATCCTATTTTATCATGATAACAGGGCAGCATCCCAATGTGGGATAGGAAGATCTGGGGCAGCAGTCAGAAGCTCAGATTAAGAGTCCACCGAAGAGCACTGATTAGCACTGCGCAAAAGCATCTCCGCTTCCGACTCTTAGAGGCAGAGCTAGAAGTCACTGCAAGTTGGAAATTTCCTCTGGGATAAATAATAAAAAATCAGAGTTTCTGCTTCTTTTGTTTGTTTGTTTGATCCTGTTATGTGGCATTGTTTCCCATCTCTGCATCCTCCCTTCCAGGTTGAACCACATGGTTGACATCACACACTCAGGGACCACAAAGCAAAGACCTCATGAGTTTATGTGGTCCAATCAGACTTTGGCCATCACTGATTTTAGTGAAATAAAGTGAAACAAAAAAAAATCAAAATGCAGAGTAGATAGTGGGTGTGTGTTTGAGAGCCAATCATGTGAAAGATGGAGTGAATGTCTTGCTGCTACTCCGAGATCGAAACAAATGGCTTCAAAAGAATTACAGGAAATGAGATTAAATTTAAATATTTCTATGAATGTCCTGATGGTAAGGGAAGTAACCATATTACTTTATTTTGCTTTGATCAGATCTTACCTGACCAGATCTTACCTTAATGCTACCCCTCTATTCCGCTTTGGTTAGACCACACCTGGAATATTGTGTCCAATTCTGGGCACCACAATTCAAGAGAGATATTGACAAGCGGAATGTGTCCAGAGGAGGGCAACTAAAATGATCAAGGGTCTGGAGAACAAGCCCTATGAGGAGCGGCTTAAGGAGCTGGGCATGTTTAGCCTGAAGAAGAGAAGGCTGAGAGGAGATATGATAGCCATGTATACATATGTGAAAGGAAGCCACAGGGAGGAGGGAGCAAGCTTGTTTTCTGCTTCCTTGGAGACTAGGACGCGAAACAATGGCTTCAAACTACAAGAGAGGAGATTCCATCTGAACATGAGGAAGAACTTCCTGACTGTGAGAGCTATCCAGCAGTGGAACTCTCTGCCACAGAGTGTGGTGGAGGCTCCTTCTTTGGAAGCTTTTAAACAGAGGCTGGATGGCTATCTGTCAGGGGTGATTTGAATGCAATATTCCTGCTTCTTGGAAGGGGTTGGACTGGATGGCCCATGAGGTCTCTTCCAACTCTTTGATTCTATGATTCTACCTAAAATATTGCAACCATTTCAGGATACCACAGGTTCAGAAGGATATCAGCAATCTGATCCATGTGTAGAGGAGGCAATCAAAATGGCAAATCATGGCAAATCCAATAATTGGATCCACAAGACCTAGATGGTCCTTCTGAACCATCTAGGACTTTAAGATCATCTGGGGAGGCCCTGCTTTCGATCCCGCCTTCCTCACAGATGCATTTGGCAGGGACAAGAGACAGGGCCTTCTCAGTGGTGGCCCCTCTGCTATGGAACGCCCCCCGCCCCCCCGGATATAAGATTGGCTCCCTCCCTTCTAACATTCTGCAAAATGGTTAAGACCTGGCTCTTCGAGCAAGCTTTTTCTATTGGAGCATAATTAGACGTAAATAAATACAGTATATTCTGGCGTATAAGACTACTTTTTAACCCAAGAAAATCTTCTCAAAAGTCAGGGGTCGTCTTATACGTGGGTGTAGTTTTATGCATGGGAGTCGTCTTAACTCTATATTTTAACTGGAAAAGTTGGGGGTCGTCTTATACGCCCAGTCGTCTTATATGCCGGAATATACGGTATATGGAATGACTGACGATGCAACTGGACAACAATTTTAGTAAGGAGGTGCCAAGGATCTTATTTTTACAGATATTTTTGCTTTTTATATTACATTTTAAATGTTTAACTCTTTTTATAATTGTTTTAACTGTATTTTGATATTTGTTATGACATTGAATCGCTGCCAACTGTGAACCGTCTTAAGTTGCCTCTGGGCGAAAAAGGTGGTATATAAATGCAGCAAATAAATAAATAAATAAATAAATAAATAAATAGACTGGAAGCTATTCCCTATGAGGTATGGCTTGGGAAGCTGGGTATATAAGAGAAGAGAAAACTGGGAGAAAGTATGATACATGTTTTTCAAATATTTGGGGTCAGCTTATGTCCTGCAGCAGCAGCAGAGATTAGAACATGAACTAATGGATTAAAATCATCCATAAATAGATGGATAGATAGATACCTTAGCTTGTGGATAAAATTCTTGGCTGTAAGAGCCATTCGACATTAGAAATGACTACTTTGGAGATAGTGGACAATCTTGTCTTAGTGCTTTTTAAACAGAGATCAAATGGCCATCTCTTTTAGATGTTTTTACAGTGGGTTGGGCTAAATGACATTTGGAATGCTTTTTAAGTATATGAGTTACTACCGTGGCATTTTTTAGCAATGCTGAGAACTTTAAGCATGTACGAGCAGTTTCAGTACAATTTCCATTATTATCCATCCTCATCTTGGCCTCCTATTGTCACTGGCTCCACAGCTTTCTGCCTGACAAATAGACATAAATTTTGTGTTTAGAAAAGATGGCATACAGGCCATTTATACATATTTTATGAGAAGGACAATGGCTCGTTGCATATGGAATCCATCTTACTACAGATATTCATCATAGTTACAAATACTGCATTGTATTCCAGTGATTAAAGGGCACACAATATGTTAGGTCTGATGACAAGCAAGAAACCATGAACTAAATCCAAGACAGTGAAACCTTGGGAAATCACATCAGCAAAACACATCCATTCAAAGTGTTGTCAATGAGTATTTCCAGTGGCTTGATAATGTTAGACAAAGTATTCAATACATATGATTGTGCTTTGCGGTTGCTATCACAACTTTGGATAACTTTGGATCTTCTTTCTCAGGATCAGACTTCTAATTCTTAGGAAGAGCTGACAGGCATTTACTTTAACAGGACCAATTAAACTAATATTTATTTATTTATTTGACCAGTCATATGACCATTTCAAAATACAATACAAATAAAAGACAAGGAAAAAAGGAGAGGACAGCAGCTGACTTATTCTCACTAATAGTTTTTTTCTTTGGGGGGGGGGGCTAGTGGCACAGCAGGTTAAACTGCTGAGCTGCTGAGCTTGCTGACTAAAAGGTTGGCGGTTCAAACCTAGGGAACAGGGTGAGCACTCACTATTAGCCCCAGCTTCTGCCAACCTTGCAGTTCGAAAACATGCAAATGTAAGTAGATCAATAGGTACCACCTTAGTGGGAAGGTAACAACACTCCATGCAGTCATGCCAGCCACATGACCTTGGAGGTGTCTAGACACAACGCCGGCTATTTGGCTTAGAAATGGAGATGAGCACCACCCCCCAGAGTCGGACATGATGTCAGGAGAAACCTTCACCTTTACTAATAGTTCATTGATTGTTTGGGATAGTTCTGGCTATGACATATTAAGCAAAACACAATTGCGTCCAGGTAATCTGAAAGAATATGGCTGGATCTACAGTGCCAAATAATACAGTTTGAATTGTATTATATGATTTTACACTGGCTATAAAATGCAGTTAAAACTGCACTATTTGGTACTGTAGATCCAGCCGATATTCTCTCCCTGCCCTTTGTCTCATTCTTGCATGTCTACATTTCCTCATCACCTGCAATGTGGGGGAGAGATGTCCTGTTGGTCTGGAAAGATGTTTTGCATTTGTGAGCATGATTTGTGTGAGTAAATTGATATACACTCTTTGAAAATTAGGATCACCAAAGAGGTTGTTTATATCTTTTGACTGATTCGGCTTGTTCTTCTGTTCTTCTTGTATGTGCCAGCATTACTCTCATGTCTTTTCACAAACAAGGGAGTAATTTGCCACAGGGACACTTTAAAATGAATATTATGGAAACCTCAACAAAAACTTAAGTGCTGCCAGTCTTGTTCTCACACTGGTGGAGACAATTCTCATAAAGCTTGGCATTTTTTTTTCCCAGCCAGTCCTCTCAACATGTCAAAATGTCCTTGTCAAGAATGTGAATTTTTGCCAAAATCTTTCCATTCTGAGCACACAGAGAAACATGCTTTGTGTTTGCACTATGTTTATTTATTTATTTAGAACATTTAAACACTGTCCTCCTTCTCGGCCTCCAAGGAGGGACTTCCAACCGGCACAATTCGATGCCGACGCAATATAAAACACAAATAATATACAGCAAAAATACATGAAAATGGGTAACTATAATTATGGAAAATGGAAAACTATACATTAAAACAGTTCACCAGGTTAAAATGTCATCCAACAGATGATTACATATGTTTGTATTCAGAGGTAAAGCGGTTTTGGAGTGCCCTTCCTCCACTCCTCATCTCAGTCTTGTTTCCTTTCCTGCCTGAGGCTTTTACAAGCCAAAGTATCTCACTTTCATGTTGGGATGAAAATATCATGATGTAGAAATTATCACTTGATAATTAATTATGCAGCATAACTGAACACTACATGACTTCAGAATTAAGACAACTTTTCAATCTCACTACTTTTCTAAGTTAATAAGTAATGAATCTTTCTGTTTTACTCTCCGCAGCAACTAGCACACAGTGGGTGCAGTCATAAAATTTGCAAAAGTTACCTTTGCCAAGAATGAATGAACAAAAAAAGAGAAAGAGGTCAAATTACATTTACAGACATCACAACTGCAAAGAACATTTCCCTGATATGCGGTAGGGCAGTGCGAAAGAGACAATGAAGACTGTAACAAATTACTGACTCCGGAGATACTATCAAGAAGACCACCCTGTGATGTTGAGGAGACTCAGAGAACAAGGCCTATATGTTAACCTTAAGTTGAAAGCAGAGGTAGGGAAGCAGCAGGAATCAGTCCACTTTTGACCCAAGGCCTAACCCACTATTAATGAATGTAGATATTTCTGAATCCTCGCGTTCTTCCAATTCAGGCCTGATGTGCAGAGAAAGTACATTTGGCTAAGTAAGATCTCAGTATGAGGGTTTAAAGTTCCATCTACGCTCAGAGGCGGCCCTAGATAATTTTCAATGGTAAGCAAACAGTATCCCCCCCCCCCCCACACCCAACCAATCACTGATATATATTTTCTGTTCATTGTGGGAGTTCTGTGTGCCATATCTGGTTCAATTCCATCCTTGGTGGAGTTCAGAATACTCTTTGATTTTAGCTGAACTATACATCCCAGTAACTACAACTGGCATATGTCAAGGTCTATTTCCCCCAAGAGCGCCTCAAGAGTGCCCTGGGCAAAATCAACTATACTGCAAATGCTTACTTGGCGTAATGGGTTGAGCCACCCCTGTCTATGCTGCCATATAATGCAGTTCAAAACTTCAATGAACTGCATTATATGAGTTTCAGATTGCATTATATGACAGTATAGATCAGGGGTCCTCAAACTAAGTCCCGGGGCCAGATACAGCCCTCCAAGGTCATTTACCTGGCCCTCACTCAGGGACAACCTAGTCTGAAATGACTTGAAAGCACACAACAACAACAACAAAAACAACAACAACAACAACAACAATCCTATCTCATCAGCCAAAAGCAGGCCCACACTTCCCACTGAAATACTAGTACGTTTATATTGGTTAAAATTGTTCTTCATTATAATTATTGTATTGTTTTAAAGTTTTTTGCACTACAAATAAGATATGTCCAGTGTGCATAGGAATTCATTCATCATTTTTTTTCAAATTATAATCCATCCCTCCAACAGTTTCATAGAATCATAGAATCAAAGAGTTGGAAGAGACCTCATGGGCCATCCAGTCCAACCCCCTGCCAAGAAGCAGGACTATTGCTTTCAAACCACCCCTGACAGATGGCCGCCCAGCATCTGTTTAAAAGCTTCCAAAGAAGGAGCCTCCACCACACTCTGGGGCAGAGAGTTCCACTGCTGAACGGCTCTCACAGTCAGGAAGTTCTTCCTCATGTTCAGATGGAATCTCCTCTCTTGTAGTTGAAGCCATTGTTTGAGGGACTGTGACCTGGCCCTCTGTTTGAAAAGTTTGAGGACCCCTGGTATAGTTGGTGCCCTAGTTTTGCAATACTAAATAACTGACAGCATAAATTATTTGGCCCCAAAAAGTAATACTTCAGGGGAATAGAATTGCTGTTTTTCTTTGTACATGAATGGAAAGCAGACAGAGTAGAAGAGATGCTCCCTTTCAGTTTACAAATCCTTCCTGGAACACTGCAAAACTAAAGAACTCCCTAGAACATTTTCTTTTCCACTATGCGTTATGTGACTCTAAAATGAAGCAGAAGGGTCTGAATATAACTATAGGCAGTGTTGCCTGCTTTTTTTTTTTTGCTTCCCCATGAAAAAGTTACAATTTTCTTGGATTATCTGGGCAGCTTTCCAATAAAAGCTAATGGCTGGATCTCAAAGACAAAGTGTTTGGCAGAATATGGTGGATCGCAGGAATGTATAACATTTGTTTTAAATCACTGTTTATTGTTAAAAGGAGACCCCGGTGGTGCAGTGGGTTAAGCCCCTGTGCCAGCAGGACTGCAGACCAACAGGTTGCAGGTTCGAATCCGGGGAGAGGCAGATGAGCTCCCTCTATCAGCTCCAGCTCCTAATGCGGGGACATGAGAGAAGCCTCCCACAAGGATGATAAAACATCAAATCATCCGGGTGTCCCCTGGGCAATGTCCTTGCAGACGGCCAATTCGATCTGAAGAGAAACCAGAGACGGCCAATTCTCTCACACCAGAAGCGACTTGCAGTTTCTCCGGTCGCTCCTGACATGACCAATTTTTTTTATTGTTAACTTTTTTAAAAATCTGAAGGACAAAAACAGTCTTTGACTACACCTTGAGTTAGGGTATGTTTGGATCATTCTCATTGATTGCCTAGGTAGGTTCTGGACAAGGACTCCCTGTACCATATTAAAAAAATAGGATGTGTATAGGGAAAAAGTCTCAACTGTGAATTTCTACAAACCCCACTGCATTTTCTTTGATTATATAAAGCATCAAGACATCCCCCCGCCCTTTCCCACAAGGACACTTGTATCAATTTTTCATAACCACTTTTACTAATGTATGCATTTTCCCCATTGACTAGAGCCCATTTGTGCACATTTCCCAAACTGTATGCTTATTTAGCTATTTACTTTTTCAAGGTGTAATTTTGTTTGGGTTTTATGACTCCATAATGTATTGCAAACTTGGAGAATGTGTGCACATTTCTGATGCATGCTGTGCTTTGTCTCTCAATGAGTCTCAAGAGGTACAAAACGGATTGCTTGTTGACAGTTTTGACTTCAGCTACATTTTTCCCATTCTTATGACAGAGATTCTAGTTTCTTGGCCATGCTTCTTCCCTGCCATCTAGGAATGAAAAAGATCTATAAAAAATAGTGGAACATTTCTCATCTTCCTCTTTCTCTGGAAGATTGGGCACAGAGAGAAAACCACCCAGAAGCATTGTTTAGAAATTCTAGTATTTTTCTTTTTTTCTGTGAGAAGATCTTTGAAAACTGTGGATCTTTTTAAGCCTGTTTGCCCTTTTGGAATTGTTGTGTGCAAAATAAATGGAATTTCTGCATAAAAAATGGTATTTTCAGCAAACATGTTTTCTACACAGAATCTTTCTCTTTTCTGAACAAAAACGTTTTCTACATAGGAAACTTTTTTCTGTTCAAATAAAATACGCTTTCCCCCCGTTCTTCTTTATAAGTTCCACCCAAAGGACTTTTTCATCAGCCCTCTCCCTATATTGAGGAAATGATCCCACAGAAGAGATTCAACAGCTAAACAAATTTAAAATAGAATTAATGACCTTTCTCTTCTAACAGGCCTACCCAGTCAATTTTAAATTATACATTTTAAATTGAAATTTTATTGGTTAGAATGTTTTGATGTGTTGAATCTTATGTCTATGTGCCTTCATCTACCTCTCCGAACTAATATTCCTCTATGAACCATCAAGGGATTGTGGCTGAGTGTCAGCTGCATTAAGATCACTCTGACCAAAAGGTCATGAGTTCGAAGCCAGCCCGGGTTGGAGTGGGTTTCCAACCAATTGTGCAACCCGTTGTCGACCTTTGCAACCCAAAAGACAGTTGCATCTATCAAGTAGGAAAATAAGGTACCACCTTAAAGTGTGGGGAGGCTAAATTAACTAATTTATGAGGCCATAAAAAAGACTCCAGCAAAAGCATGCGGGGAATGCGGAAGTACTTCATCAGTGTCGCAGATGGACGATGAAAGCGACAGCTCCCCTGGCGGCCAGAAAAGGTTAAATAGCCTCTGTGTATGTCTGTATATGTTGTATGTCAAAATTGGCATTGAATGTTTGCCATATATGTGTACACTGTAATCTGCCCTGAGTCCCCTGCGGGGTGAGAAGGGCGGAATATAAAAGCATGTAAATAAATAAATAAAGGAGGCTAAGATCTTCTGGGGAGGCCCTGCTCTCAGTCTAACCTGCTTCACAAGTGCGGTTGGTGGGGACAACAGACAGGGCCTTCAAATATGGAATATGTGCCATCGACATTTGGAATGGCCCAATCTACGAGTTGGATAATGTGATTTTAATTCTTTCATTAGGTGTTTTAATTCTTATATTTCATGTTTTAAATGTCCTTTTTATCTTATCCTATGGTAATTTTTTTATTTTGTTATCAAAAGCATTGCATAAATTAGTATAAAACTGATAAAATAGAAGGTGTGCAGGCAGCTAAATATCTTTTGACCAAAAATGAGCAATAGCAACAGCATTGTCTGTAGCCTCCAACAATTCCTCCTCTGTACATAAGGCAGGGCACAATGGACAAGCATACAGATGCAGAGTTGTCTGTTCTGCTCCACAGTCACCCTCCACATACGGATGAATACCAAAGGTCTTTATCAAGACCATTGCTAACTATTGTTTCTATTAATATAGAAGGTTTATCGCTTGCTAAGGAAGAACTACTGACCAAAATGTCTGAGGACATTTCGCGCAACATCTTATCTTATGGTGACTAGTCCTGTTGATTTTATGCTAGTTATATGTTGTTGATTGAGTTTTGGTTTATGTGTGTAAGGCATTTAATTTTGCCGTTATTTTTTGTGTAAACCGCTTTGAGTCCCTCCAAGGGTGAGAAAAGCGGTATATAAATACTGCAAATAAATAAATAAATAAATAAATTTGATCTATACTTTTAGAAAGTGTGAGTTCAGCAACTACTTAATTACTATCGTTCCACTTATATTAAACCCACATATATATTAAGGTTGCTTGAAATTTCTATTTAATTATTGTGCCAAATGTGCCAAATTCAATTGAGAAAATTTGGTGTTTATCTGCCACAAGGCTAAATATGAAGAAAACACAATTGCGAGATATGACCATTTCTACACAGTATGTTCCATTCCATTAGAGATTTACCCAAGTACTAAACAGAGCAACATCAGCAGCTTCTGTTTTCCTTTGTCTGCTAATAGTATTCTGTTCGAGCAGCCAGACCCTGCCTGTTCAGAAGGTCAACTCACAAATGTATTATTTACCTCCTAGCAACCCAATCAGTCATCATAATTCAAGCTGCATAATCGACTGCCTCCTTCTCCCACTAACCCTGTATCATCTCGATTAGCACAGGCGGGCATGAGCCAGCCTGAATGTCACCCAAATTGTCATGCCAGGCCATGTCTCACCCCATGCAAAGCAGCTGCCCATGCCCCTGAGCTGCCTGCTGTAAAGCTGGCAAGCCTGCCTAGGAAGAAGTGTGCCTCTGCGTTGGGTGGGGTTGGGGGATGAGTTTAGTGGATAGGCAGATTACGCGGATATGTAGTTTCAGGGTGGCTGACCATAGCAGATTGGTGGGATTTAAGGATGAGTGAGAAAGGATTGTCAGGTTCGAGCAGAGATCAGTGCGAAGATTGAATTGGAGGGCAGATGTCAGTGATTTCCTCGCTCCGCACTTTCTACCCCTCACAGAAGCATTATCCACTCAGACCGCTGATGATCTCCTCCATCATCCCTTTTTCATTTGCAATGTGAGCTATCCTGGTGTCGGTCTCATCCCAAATCCACCGCCAGAAACACAGTTAATGTGAAAGATTAAAGGTGTCTATCTGGCCACCTTCCCCCATTTCTTTTATGCTCCCTCCTTGTCACAGGCACTCTTTGTCACTCTCACATAAACCATGTATGCGTTTGGCTTTTTAACCTCACACAGCATTTCCCTAGTTTGCAATACATGTAAACTTGGAAATATATGAACATACATACTAGGGCTGGGCGGTTTCGTTTCGTTAATTCGTAATTCGTTAATAATTCGTTAATTTTTTCAATTACAAAATGATAACGAACCATTCTGGAGCAATTATTAAAAAAAACGAATTTTCAAAAACGTTTTGTAAATGCTTCGTATTTCGATATTGTATTCGTTTCGTTATTGTTTTGAGGTCGTTTCGTTATTATTTCCGCATGTCTGGGCCAGTTTTATGGTTTAATTAGTGAAAAAAAATTATAATATCACACCAACAGTTAACAACAGAGGGAGAGGGAAGCTTCAGAAGGTTTTGGAGGTTTTTTAGCGTATTTCGCGGTCGCGTCCGCCATTAACGAATCGATTCGTTATTGTTTCGGAAATCGATTCGTTAATTTTTTACCATTTACGAAATTTCATAAATATCGAACTTTTTAAAAGGAAAATTTTGTAATTATTTTAAATATCGAAACAAAAAAAACCCCCAAATACAAATCGATTTTAGAAACAAATTTTTCCGTTGTTACCCAGGCCTAATACATACATGTACCACTTCTATCCCATCTCCCAACAGACCCAAAGTGTGCAAAAAATAGATTGTTTAACCACTAATTTAACCAGAGAGAAATTTAAATAAAATAGAGTGAGAGCTTTGAACTGGTGTGAATTACAGAGAGAGGTCAACCTTCCTGTTTAAGGAGCTCCACTGGCTGCCGTTTGTTTTCCGGGCCCAATTCAAGGTGCAGGTCTTGACCTACAAAGCCCTGAACAGTTTGGGACCCACCTACCTGGGCGACAGTATCTCCATCTACGAACCCACACGATCTCTTCGATCTTCCGGAGAGGCTCTTCTCTCGCTCCCGCCCGCATCTCAAATGCAACTTGCGGGGATGAGGAAGAGGGCCTTCTCTGTGGTGGCCCCCCGGCTCTGGAATTCACTCCCCAGAGATATTAGGCAAGCCCCCATGCTAGCAATCCTCAGGAGGAATCTGAAAACCTGGCTATTCCAATGTGCCTTCAGTGATTGAATGTAAGAAACTCCCTGACCAAACTTTGCACTAAATATCCTTAGAAGCACTTTATTTATGGTTGGTGCAATTGAATCCCCCCTCATTCTTGGATCCTCATCCTGATAATTTATATCATCCTATCTCCCAGTGTTTTTAAAATTTTTAGCCTTGAATGTGGCCCTGTCCAYTCAAATCTTTTGTTTTTAATTGCTTGTTTTAGATTGTTTGTATCGTTTATTATATTTCTTTGCATTTTATGTATTTTATTGTCTGGTTTTGTTATGCTTTTGTGTTATATTGTGTTTACTTTACTGATGGGCGTGGCCTCATGTAAGCCGCACCGAGTCCCCCTGGGGGAGATGGAGCAGGGTATAAATAAAGTATTATTATTATTATTATTATTAMTAMTAMTAGTATTATTATTATTATTAGAGGGCCTTCAAATCAGGCTTAGAGCCCTGCTGTATGCTTTTCATCCAACCCTGCTTTAAATACACAATTAGGAGGGGGATTTATGGAGGACAAAAAGGCAAGAAAAGACGAGAACAAGAACATGACAGATCTGCTGATTATACAACAGAAACATATGTATCCTAGAGAAAGGAGTACCCCAAGGCTCAGCTGCATAACTCACACTTGATAGTAAAATGGAAGGCCTCAGATATTAGTATTACTCTGACCTGTCGGTCCCTTGGTGGGAATTTTTCTACCACACTGACATTGCCTTGTTTGGATGCTGGGCACATCTTGCCTATTTGGAGACACACTGACACTGTAAAGGCTTTCAAATAGCAAGAAGGGGAGATTGTGGGGTGGGTAAGGGAACCGCCTGGGTCAAAAAAGCATTTTAACAGTAACAGATTTAATTCAGTCTGTATATGTTGGAGAAGAAAACTAGTCAATATGCAAAGATGAAGAGAGCAGATAAATGCCCTTTCCTTTACAGATTGATTTGGATTCACCAGCTCTTGCTCCTTTCCCATGTTGAATCTTTGTGATAAGAGTGAAGGAAGGCTACAGTCAATAGCAAATAATTTAGTCCTGATTAAAGTTGGGCAAAACCTTGCAAGATTAAATCAATTAAAAAGGGAGAGTTGAACGCATAGACAAGGCAAATTATCTAACTGACTGCCTTCACCTCCTTTTCACAGCCGCTCTTTTCACAGGCTTCTAACAGGTCATAAGGAAAGGAGGAAGACCTGATCAATTCTGGAAGCGTTATGATGGAGGTAGATCAAGTTACAGTTGTGTGAAGTATAACTTGATCTTCAAACCTTTTCAATAGAGCTGCGACAAACCTCGGGTCTCAATTTGTCTCACAGAACTGTGAACCAGTGCTGCGCAACTTGCCCTCCAGGTGTTTTTGACTTATGCTCCCAGAATTTCTGGCCATTGGACTTTGGCTTGGGTTTCTGGGATCTATTGTCCCAAATGCCTGGTCCACATGATGTGCACCACTGCTCTGAACAAAGGTCATACTCGGTCATCTGTAGGCATGAAGCGTTTGCATTTCTTTACATCAGGGGTCCTCAATCTAAGTCCTGGGGGTCGGATACGGCCCTCCAAGGTCATTTACCCGGCCCTTGTTCAGGGTCAACCTAAGTCTGAAACAACTTGAAAGCACACAACAACAACAACAACAACAACAACAATAACCCTATCTCATCAGCCAAAAGCAGGCCGACACTTCCCATTGAAACACTAAGTTTATATTTGTTAAAATTGTTCTTCATTTTAATTATTATATTGTTTTAAGTGTTTTTGCACTACAATAAGATATGTGCAGTGTGCATAGGAATTCATTCATGACAGTATAGATCAAGAAGGCCCTGTCTCTCATCCCCACCAATTGTGCCTGTGGCAATGGTGGGACGGAAAGCAGGGCCTCCCCGGAGGATCTTAATCTCCGCGATGGTTCATAGGGGGATATGTGTTCGGACAGGTAATTTGGGCCAGAGTCATTTAGGGTTTATAGGCCAAAGCCAGCACTTTGAATTGTGCCCGGTAGCAAACTGGCAGCCAGTGGAGCTGGCATAACATGGGAGCTGTATGCTCCCTGTATGCCGCCCCAGTTATGAACCTGGCTGCCTCTCATTGGACTATTTGAAGCTTCCGAGCAGTCTTCAAAGGCAACCCCACGTAGATAAATTGCAACAATCTTGCCAGCTGTTTGGAACTGTGGGAGCTGAAGTCCCATATACCTGGAGGACCAAAGGTTTGGAACCTCTGTAGACATTGGAACCTACTAAACCTACTAGAGGTTTCCCAGGAGGTTGCTAAGAATACTGCCAGATGGAGATGTTGAATACTATACTTTCATTCCCAGAAGTCAGAAAACAAAGACATATACACTCAGGTGTAGTCTGTAATTCTACCTGTGCATGTTCACATAGGATTCCAGCAACAGTGTTATATTTCTCTACCCAGTAAGTATGGCCCACCAATCCTAACTTCAAAATCATATTAGAATGTTTCATTTCCTTGTTTTGTGTTGGGTGATAACAAGACAGTTGTGAAACTTTCCCATTCTTCATTTTTTGAAAGATATATACAAAGCAAACAGAATTACACAGCTTAAAAATAACCCCATGAGAGTCTGAATTCAGTGAGAGTCCCAACTTCAATTCCGTGTTCTCGGTTTGAGGAATATTATACCATGCATCATATTTAGAGATTAAACTGTGCTTGCAAATAAGACCCAGCACAGTGGAGCAAACATACCTTACACACTGGGTACAGGACTAAATCTTTATTGATGTAAATCCCTTTTGGACCACAGCGTCAGCCTTTAGTTTTCCCTTATAAAATTAGTTTTCTCTCTCCCAAAGTTAGGCAGGGAGCCTCAATGCTTCTAAACAATTTTTAATAAAATGATTATTTTCCCTCCAGACATTTTAAAAGTTTTGAAGCGGAAAGAAGTTCAAAGACAGATGCTAATTGTTATCTTTTCAAAGCTTCATCTGTTACGAAGCTGGCCTTTTGTAATAATTAAGAAACCAAGTAATAAATCACAGTGTCTCCCATTAATTTCTTATTAATTGACTGCTGAGCAAAACTGACAGATGAGGTGTGTGCCAGTGGCCTACCAATGTGGTATATGTTCTTAAGCTTCTTCCTATGCAAAGAGCGACACACAAAGGAAATTAGATTTTGCTCCCCTACACTCAATCCTTGTTAGATTCTTTTGTGTTTCTGGATGGAATGTGACAACAATCTATAGAAAGTCAGATCTTATCTTAAAGAAGGTGAAGGTCCTTCAACTTGCATTACCTTCAGGAGAATTGAAACAAGCTGTGGGGAAGGGGACCGTGTCAGACTATGACTTGAAAGCACACAATAACAACAACAATCCTATCTCATCAGCCAAAAGCAGGTCCACACTTCCCATTGAAATACTAATAAGTTTATATTTGTTAAAATTGTTCTTCATTTTAATTATTGTATTGTTTTAAAGTGTTTTTTGAACTACAAATAAGATATGTGCAGTGTGCATAGGAATTCGTTCATGTTTTTTCAAATTATAATCTGACCCTCCAAAAGTTTGAGGGATTGTGACCTGGCCCTCTGTTTAAAAAGTTTGAGGACCCCTGGTTTAAAGCATAGGCACTCGATCTCATCAGTGAAAGGCCTGGGATGTGTTTTCTCATAGCCAATGACAGAATTCACTCCTAAACATCTTACTCTATCAAGACTATCTCTGACAATATTCAGTTCTCCATTTCTGTCTATGGGGAGCTTTTGGTGTACAGGGATGAACACCTCTCTGGATGAATCTGATGAAAGGCATGCTCCCAAGAGTTATATAGTGCAGACATAAATAATTACATGCAAAGTACTCAAGTGTGACCATTCCCTCTCCCCCGCCCCCTTAGCCATGAGAACTGTGTAACAAAATTTGGAACAGAAGAAAAATCAGCCCTTTCCATGTCATTGGGTAGAAGTTGCATAGCAAGGCTTCCATGGCCCATCTTCCCAGTGCCAGAGTCTAAACCAGGCATGGGCAAACATTTTTGCCCTGGGACTGCCTTGTGGGCCTGGCTGCAAGGGCTGGGTCAGGAGGAAGTGTGGGTGGGGCCAGAAAGGGTAGGGCTGGAAAAGGTGAGGCTGGGGGTAGAAGAGTGGCGCGGGGAGGGTGCGAGGCTGGAAGGGCTGAGGCGGGGAGCAGGTGGGGTGGGAGGGGGAAGGGGTGGGTTATCACCAGGCTGTCTGACCTCCCAGTAATAAGGCTGGGGGTTATGCAACCCATCCTTATGCTGGGAGGAGAAAGAGGCAGGCAGCATCTTAAAGGGGTCTGAAGCCCTTTGAGATGTTGCCTGCCTTCCTGGCTTAGGCCATTCTCTCAACAGAGGGAGGGAGTGAGCCCCCTCCTTTTGATGAGAGAAGCTCAGGGCAGGGAGGCACCCACTGAAACGGCAGAGGAGCCATTTTAGCTGGTGCCCCCCTTCCTCGGCTGTGGCTGAGAGCTCTCTCTCAGCAACACCAGTCCCCCCCCCCTTCTCCTTCCAACCTGGGGATGTGGAGGCCCACTACATTCCCAGGCTGAACGGAGGAGGAGGAGACATCTGTTGCCAAGAGAAAGTTCTTGGCAACACCTTTCCTTCCCCCTGCACCTTCCAGCCTGGGGAGGCAGCAGCTCACCTCGTTCCCAGGCTGAAAGGAGTAAAAGACAGACAGCTGTCAGAATGATCTCCAGCAGCAGCTTGTCTTCTCCTCCACATTCTTCTCTGCCTGGGAAGGTTGTGACCCACTGCTTTCCCAGGCGGTGAAGAGCAGGGAGAGACAGACTGTTGCCAGAGATTTCTCTGACATCAGCATTTTTTCCCACCTGCACTCTTCTCCACCTGGAGAGGTGGCAGCTCGCCACGTTCCCAGGCTGAATGGAGGAGGAGGAGACAGGTCATTGCTTGAGATCTCTCTGGCAGTGGCCTGTCTTCTCCTCCACACCCTTCTCCACCTGGGAAGGTAGCAGACTGCTGTCTCCCCAGGCAGAGAAGAGGAGAAGGACAGAAGCCATTGCCAGAGATCTCTCCATGAGCAGCCTGCCTTCCCCTCCACACCCTTCTCTGCCTAGGGAGATGGTGGTCCGCCACTTTCCCAGGTGAAGGAAACATGTGGTGGACAAGAGCTCTGGAGAACTCATGTTTTTCCTTGGCCCTCCTCTCAATCTGGGGACACGGGCCACCACATCCACATGCTGAGAGGAGGCTGAGATGGACGGGGGCCAGACGTGAGACTCCAAAGGGCTGCATCCGACCCACAGGCCTGGATTTGCCCATGCCTGGTCTAAGCTCACAACAAGGAGGAGGCTACACTGATGGTTTGAACACTTTCACACACACCTTTAAAAAAAACCCCAAAACCCTACTACTCCTAGAATGTCCCACTAGAACAGTGATTTTCAACCTGGGGTCTCCAGGTGTTTTTGGCCTACAACTCCCAGAAATCCCAGCTAGTTGACCAGCTGTTAGGATTTCTGGGAGTTGGAAGCCAAAAACATCTGGGGACCCCAGGTTGAGAACCACTGCACTAGAATGTTTCAAAGAGTAAAAATCAAATTCTAGATCTACTAATTTTGCTGAACCCTGTCCTAGAGGACAGAAAAGAAAAGAAAAGCTCCTGAGAATCATCAGAGAGGCAGAACCGCTTAACTACAGTGTGGAACTGAGCTTTGCCTGTCATCTAGTCCCATTCCCCCATCCCAACCCACCGCCACTGACAAAAAAATAAAAATAAAAATCTAACAATACCTCTTCCAGCTCTGTGATTTGTTATTTATAGTATTTATAACCCAACTTTTTTCTGAAGTCGTCAGAGTTGTATATGTCATTCTCCTTATAATGAGGTGCCAAGAAAAGGTGATTGGCCCAAGGTCAGCCTGCAAACTTCATGGCTGATGGATGCCAAGCAGGAACACTGTCACTGTCAAACACTGAAGTATACTTCTCAAGAGCCCTTTGGCAGAGTGGTAACAGCTTATGGCCTGTTTTATATCTAATTTAATATTTGGTAAATAGGAGCCCATTAAAGGTTTGTATTATCTCTAAAACACACACACACACAGTGATACCCTGACCCTATGATTGGCTTCCATTAGTGTTCAATCTCAGGCAGCCAATCTGGAATGTCATAGAGCAGCAAACTGTTTTGTGGTTAATCTTAAAGGATTTTCTCTGTTTTTGAAGGAAGAAGGCACTTGTAGGATTTTCTATATCAGATGTGGAAAATGGCAATGAGATAGAAATGGTTTTTTAATTTTAATTACAGTTAGTTTTAATAATGTTTTACCATGTAATGTTATTAGATGAGTATTATAGATTTTATATGTATTCATTTTATGTATTTGAATATGAGGTGGATTGTTGAATAGCATTGAATTGTGCCATATGTTAGCTACTCTGAGTCCATCAATGAGGGAGAGAGGGCGGGATATAAAACAAAGTAAGTAAATAAATGCCCATATCGGTTACTTGAGTATTTTAGGTTTACATTTTTGACCTAATGGCAGAAGTGTCCTAGTCAATCCAGATTCTGGGACCACTAAAGTGAAATAAATTCCTTAATGTAATGAAATAAATCCCTTAATGTAATGTACACCTGCTGGATACATAGATATAGTAATAATGTTGTTGTTCATTTATTCAGTCATTTCCGACTCTTTGTGACCTCATGGACCAGCCCATGCCAGAGCTCCTTGTCAGCCGTCACCACCCCCAGCTCCTTCAAGGTCAATCCAGTCACTTCAATAATATAATAACATAAGAAAGTAAAGAAAAGCTCACACAACCCTTCCATCACAGAGACATCTGAAATTCCTTTATAGCTGGGTCCCCATAGCACATAAGTTCTCACACATGGATCAACAAGTTTCCAAGGTTGGTGGAAATATTCCTGCTAGAATAAATGGATCCATTCGTGTTGCATAGCCTTTCCCCACTGCTCTTTATATATACACAGCGTTGGAAAGAATATGGTAGCTATTCTGAATAAAGCACCCTGAGGGCTTCGCCTCTCCAGCAAGGAGAAGAGGGTTTTTGGTCATTCCATGAGATAACAAAAACTTCTATATCTTGGCTGGATGTGGTACATTGGCATAGCCAAATTGTTACATGATTAGTTATATTTAAAGCTGCAATTGTTGGGGTGCAATTCACTTATGGTACAAATTTGCATAGGTATTCAAACAACTTTCCATTATGTTAGCCTAGACACGTCTCAATGCACTCAGAAAGCTATATGGGAACTCACTGAACTCCTCACTATTTTTCCAGCGCCAGGTCCATTTCGGAGTAGACTTGGCATTAAAGCACAATTATAGTAACTGCTGCACCAGGGATCACTGCCTAAACCCCATCTATCTCCATCATTTTCTATTGATGAAAGGCACTATAAGTCATATGCTGAATTCATTTATTCTTCAATAGTATAGCTAGCATATATAAAAAAGAAAAAAAATGAGTTTTGCTCTTTTGTTTTTTTGATATGCCACTAGGAAAATTGCCCATGGAGCTTTGTTGATGAAAGGTAGCATTAAAATTCCCTGAATAAATGAAATTCATATATGTAATGGTTCCATAATATGTTAATGCACAGTTTGAAATTGAGCTCATCAGTTGTGGTGTGCCAAACATGTGGTGACTGAGCATTCATGCACTTGCATTCGCACTAGATATGATTAGGGATGGATGAATCGGTCTATTTCTGTTCCGTGTCAGTTTCAGTGATTTGCCTTCTTAAATCTTTTCAGTGTCTCTTTCTCAACTCTGCATTTATCAGAAGAAAAATTTGCATTTAAACACATATTTCTAAATATATTTTCCACTCAAAATGCACATTTTAAACTGCATTTTGATCCATTTGTTAGAGCCAAAAATTGTCCTCGAACATTAAGGAAGCACACAACTCAGTGGCCAAGTGAGTTTGATTAGTTGGAGAGGAGTGGGTCAGGTCAGTTAACTCCTGAAGATCTTTTTTTTTTCAAATATCCTCTAATTTTACAATGCAGCACACAAACATACAACCTTAATAACCATGAGAAGAGAGTTTATCAAGAGGTACATCCAGTAGTTCATGTTAAGAAAATGCTTGCTTGACATATGCTAAAGGTACAATACAGCAAATAGGTTCTGAGAACCATCCGTTCCTCGTATGTCTCCAACTCTGTATTATATATTATGTCCCTCCCCTATCAGTCCCATAAAGTACATATTTTCTTGAATATATTTAAGCTCAAAATTCCCCTAATATCTCTAAGGGGTATGGGGAATAATTTTGTCATGTTTTACCCCAGGGTTATTTTAGACCCAGGAGAGACCTTCAAATACGTATACTGACTAGATCACGCACAGGTGTCCAAGAAAGGTCCAAAACATGAGAACACTACCCTGCTAGAGGGCACAAGAAATACGAAAGGAGACAATGGAAGGTCCCTGAACATCTAAAAATATTCTTGGGGAGCTCAGTCCCATGCACAGACTGCACTTTATTCCTCTACCCTCCACTGTAGTGGTTATGAACTGGGTCCAAGGATATTTACAATGAAGTTCCCAATGAGTAGCCTTGGGCCACTCTCTCTCTCTGCCTATCTTATGGCAACCCTATCATGGGGTTTACTTGGTAAGATGTTTCCTTCATGTCCAAGGCAATTTCAGTGGGTTTCCGTGGCTGTGTGGGGAATCAAACCCTGGTCTCTCAGAGTCCAATGTTCAAACCAGTACAACACAGTTGGCAGATGGACTATGAGGATAAAATGGGAAGGAAGAGGAAAGCCATGCACTCAATTTGTGTATGGGATTTATTTTAATTGCTTGTATTGTTGTTGTTATTGCTTGTATTGATGTATTGTGGGCTCGGCCTCATGTAAGCCACAACGAGTCCCTTGGGGAGTATAAATAAAGTTTTATTATTATATTATTATTATTAATCTTGAGCTCAAGTTGCTAATTTTTAAAAATACCAACTCCCCAGGGGTATTTCTGTTGATATGAGCCTCAGTGTTTACTTGTGGAGAGGATGCAGACTCAAAACTGAGTGCATTCAGACAAAATATATATTTTGTCTGAATATATAACATTCTGAATATATAACATCTGAATAAATAACATATAAAATTATTGGTTAATATAAAAGCTGTTGAAAAAGTGAGATGAAAACAGATTAATCAGAACTGTCCATGCCACATCAGGATAGTAGAAGGATATATAGGTAGTGCGCATGCAGGGAGTTGTCTTCTTCTTTTTTATTTTTAATATAAAGGAATGTTCCAAGTTTAATTCCCCACCTGCAGTTTGAAATACTATCCAATAGTAGATTCACAGTGCAGAGTGTAGCTCAACTCTTATAAATGAATTCAAGGGACCTTGTCACAGTTTCAAACAGCACTGGCTAGGTAAATGGCAAATTTCCTTAATCTAAAGTTTTTGGATTGCTGGGGAAGGAAAACAGACAGCAGGAGACTGGAGCCTTACAGAGCTTGGAGTGAGCCATTAATTGCATACGGATGTTGCAAAACAAGAGAATAAAATTGCTGCATCTCAGACCAAAAAAGGTAGCATCATTCATCTCCATCAGGCACAAATAGGCTGTTCAACCATTAAGAGCTTAATTAGTTTCTCCAATAAATGGATGAGGAGCACTCTTGGGGGGTAATGCTAAAATGAGTTTTACTTGCAACAAAACCCATTAGATATTTGAGGGAGATATAATGTTAATAACATGCAGAAAATTAAGGACCTCATCACATTTGCCAATGGAATCGTCACAGATCGTGCCAAATCCAGCAATGCCAAGTGGGTAGGAGGAAGCTATTGCCCCATGCTCCGCATTGCCTGGCTTCGCTCTTACCTCATCTACTGCCCGGCTTCTCCCATTGATCCCTATGCAACACGGGAAGCCTCCCATGTTGCTGTGTTTTGCCACAGAGCCCCAACGAAAGTAGATGTACATTGTGGGATGGGAGCCAGCAGGCTCCGTGGCAAAACTGAAGAGGAACTAGCAGGGCCGTAGCCAGAAAATTCTTTTGGGAGGGGTTGAAATTTTCAGGAGGGGTTTGAAAATTTTGCGGGGGGGTGGGTGGGGGTGGGTTGAAACCTGCCTTCTAGCTCACACTGAAGCAAAAAGCACAGCAGGGAGCAGAGCAGCCTTCACTAGCCTGCCGCTCTGCCCCTGTCAACCACCTCCACCAAGTCTGGCCTCCTTAATGAGAGCATTCAACACACACACCCAACTTGGTTGCTTCACTACATCGGCTATTGCTGCAAGTAATGACAGCGTGAATAAATTGTCAATATTTAAGGCCTTGCATGGTCTGGGGCCGATGTACCTGAGGGACCGCCTCACCCCCTACCAACCCCAGAGATCCCTCCGTTCTGAGGACCAAGATCTATTGGAAATTCCCAGTGTCAAGACCTTGCGTCTAACAGCAACCAAATGCAGAGTCTTTACAGCAGTGGCACCATCACTCTGGAATACTCTGCCACCTGAAGTCCGTGCCTTGCGGGACTTATCAGCTTTCTGCAGGGCATGTAAGACATATCTGTTTTGACGGGCCTTTGATCTCTGATATTGCTGTTTTAAATGGTTTTTAATTGTTTTTAAATTGTGTTAGATTTTAGCCTGTTCTTGTAAGCCGCTCCGAGCCCCAGGGGAGTGGCGGCATATAAGTTCGAATAATAAATAAATAAATAAATAAATATTTGCTTGAGATAGTGCTTGTAGTTCTGGAGGGACTCTTAATTTTTTGCATCTCATAGACTTAGCATGGGGATTTGGTTAACCAGTTAAAATTCATGAGTAAACTGGGTTTTTTTTTTAAAAAATCTGAAACATTTCAGGGGGGTTGCACCCCTACCCCCCCCCCCCACCCCCCCCAACCCCCCCCCCCCCGGCTACAGGCCTGGGAACTAGCGTATGTCACTGAATTTTAGCACATCTGATGATGTGCTAAATCCCTATATCTATATACATAATAAAAGTGAAAATGTGTGTATGTTGCGGAGATGTCCACTTACACAGACAGCCTCACAGACAGTCTCCTGCCTCCACAAACAGGCTATAGTACTAAGTGCTGAGAAGCCTCCAAAGGCACTCCCTCAACTGACATTGTAGGTTATTGTGAGCACCATGAACATGTAGCCCAACTCCTGCCAATATCTTCCACAAACACAAACAACCCAGGGAGTGCTTTAATTCGGGGAACTTTCCTTCCTAGATGTTCTGTTTTTTTCTCCAGAATGGACATCCCAGGGTTCCTTTCTCTCCCCAAATTTGCATGACCCCACCCACTGCCTCTCACTTAACCCTTTCCTATGGTAAGGTAAAGGTAGTCCCCTGACATTAAGTCCAGTCATGTCTGACTCTGGGGTGTGGTGCTCATCTCCATTTCTAAGCCGAAGAGCCAGCATTGTCCGTAGACACCTCCAAGGTCATGTGGCCGGCATGACTGCATGGGGTGGTGGGGTATAAATAAAGTTTTATTATTATTATTATTTTGACTATGGTTTTCAGGTGGTCTCTATGTTCACAGAGATTTACATTTTTCCAAATAGTTGTGACATCATTTTTACCTTTGCAATAAGGTTATGGTGCACTGGAATTTCCAATAGATTATGGATTTCCCAATACTAACCTCTGCTTAAAAAGAACATCAATAAAGAATACTGCCTCCTGAAATAGACCATCTCAGTGCTCTTACATCTGATCAGCTCTCCTTAATGTTAAACAGTTTTTCAAGCACATCCCATCTGGACTGAAACAAAATCGCAAGATTCATTACACGGGACAGATGTTTAACATTTGTTTTGCGCAATTCTGACCAAGAAGTAGATTTGAACATTCTTAACATCTCTTATCCCAAAAGGAAAAGGGATATTAAGATGCCTGCACCTGTAGGCTGAAGAAAGAAATTAAAGCAATTGTTCAAGCCAACGTCTGAGAAATGTGCAGTATGATGGATTTCTTCACATCCAGATTGGTGATGGAACATTTCCTACCACTGTGCAGTGGCTGAGAAACCGCCAAGCCTTCTTGTGTGCCCACTGACATAAATAGCAAATGCGGCCGATTAATCCATTTGCAGCGTGATATATGAGCCCCCTTTTCTAACACATCACAAGAGGATTAACGTATAAAATGGGTGAAACTTTCTTATCTGATTCAAATTAAAATAAATTCAAAAGCAAGGGGAAAGCGCCTTTTGTAAGGTCTGCTGAGTTAATGGATTCATAATTACTTTTAAAGCTTCACTTGGGCAAGAAAAACTGTTCATTTCATAATTGCATATAAATATACACTCTTCTAATCTAGGACAGTGTGGCAAAAAGAAATCTACTAGGTTACTAGCTTAATTATAAATCTTTTTGATTATCTGAAACTCCATTGAGGGAGGAGTCCAGTATTGTTTCTATCCAAGATAGTAGCAAATGAAATGAAGTGGGGAAAACAATACTGAGGTGTTAAATAAATTACAAAGACTTAGTAGATCAAGCTTTTGTTTATTTAAGCCTGAATTGTGTCCATCATGAAGGTCCTGAATGAGAAATATCACAGAAGTCTGGACAAATTTGTATGTGGAGGAAAATAAAGCCTATTTGTCATAGAATGATAGTTGAAAGAGACCTCATGGGCCATCCAATCCAAACCTCTGCCAGAAGCAGGAAAATCAAATTCAAAGCACCTCTGACAGATGGCCATTCAGTCTCTGTTTAAAAGCATCCAAAGAAGGAGCCTCCACCACACTCCGGGGCAGAGAGTTCCACTGCTGAACGGTTCTCACAGTCAGGAAGTTCTTCCTAACGTTCCGATGGAATCTCCTTTCTTGTAGTTTGAAGCCATTGTTCCGTGTCCTAGTCTCCAGGGAAGCAGAAAACAAGCTTGCTCCCACCTCTCTATGACTTCCTCTCACGTATTTATACATGGCTATCATGTCTCCTCTCAGCGTTCTCTTCTTCAGGCTAAACATGCCCACCTCTTTAAGCCACTCTTCATAGGGCTTGTTCTCCAAACCCTTGATCATTTTAGTCGCCCTCCTTTGGACACATTCCAGCTTGTCAATATCTTTCTTGAATTGTGGTGCCCAGAATTGGACACAATATTCCAGGTGTGGGCTAACCAAGGCAGAATAGAGGGGTAACATTACTTCTCTGAATCTAGACACTATACTCCTATTGAAATGTTCACACATGCCTCAAACAGACACGAGTTCTTTCTCCCACCCTAGACATTTTACAGGTATATAAATCCAATTTTCCTAGTTTCCAACAGACCTCACAACCTCTGAGGATGCCTGCCATAGATGTAGCAAAACATCAGGAGAGAATGCTTCTGGAACATAACCATACAGCCCGGAAAACTCACAACAACCCACTAAAAACTGTGGTATACTGGTGCATTTTCCTACATATTTTCTAGGAATATGAAGTAAAGGGTAGAGGACTCTTAACCACTTCTCAGTAATTATTTGTGTCCAGATTGTGTGATAAACAAATAGTATTTTATAGTCATTTGCATTTAATTAAAATAATGTCTTGTCATGGAAAATCACTGGCTGCAAATCCTGCTACATTTTTCATTCAAATGTTGATCTCTGAGTAACTTTCTCATTATGTCACAATGTTGTTTTATTTCTTCCATCCAATACAGTATCATTGTTAGGGTAAGAAGAATTATTGTGATGTTACACATTGGGAAAAGCAGTAGGGAGGGAAAAAAAAACATTACTTTTAGGGTGACAGTCTCATGCTGTCCTTGTACTCTCTCTGTTGCCTCTAGGCATATATTTAAAATATAATGTGTGCAAAGAGGTCTTCAGAGACCCTTGGCAAAGGGAAGAACTGTACTTTACAAAATGCATCGGTTCTTATTCTGTTATTTCTCCTCACCCTCTTTTGAATGCTTCATGGTTATACATTTGTTGCTGTGTGCCTTATGGTATCCTTAAAACAAACCTAACATGGTTCTTGGCAAAGCTGGTTCAGAGAAAGTTTGCCTTTGTCTTCCTCTGAGGCTGAGACTTTAAAAGTAGTGCAGTGTGAACTGTTGTTGTTGAGTACCTTCACATTATTTATGACAAATGGTAACTCTAAGAAAAACATACAAGGTTTTAATAATAATAATAATAATCTTTATTTTTAACCCACCCTCTCTCCCCAGCTGCTCACTGGAAGGAAGGACATTAGAGGCAAAGATGAAGTACTGTGGACTCATAATGAGAAGTCAGGAAAGCTTGGAGAAGTGAATGATGCTGGGGAAAATGGAAGGAAAAAGAAAGAGGGGTTGACCAAGGGCAAGATGGATGAATGTTATCCTTGAAGCGACTGGCTTGACCTTGAAGGAGCTGGGGTGGTGACGGCCGACAGGAAGTTCTGGCATGGGTTGGTCCATGAGGTCACGAAGACTCGGAAATGACTGAACGAATAAACAACTCTCCCCGGGGCAACTCAGGGTGGCTTGCCAAGATTTCTTCTGAAGTGGTTTACTATTGCCTTCTTCTACATTTTACCGAGTAGGTTTCCATGGCTGAGGAAGGATTCAAACCCCATCCAACAGTCAAACCACCATACTTCACTGGCTCTCATGGCTATTAATTAATATACATTCATATATACATGCTTTTTTACCAGTTGTACAAGAGCCTGCCAGCAGGACTGAAAACAGGTCGCAGGTTCAAATCCGGGGAGAGGCGGATGAGCTCCCTCTATCAGCTCCAACTCCTCATGTGGGGACATGAGAGAAGCCTCCCACAAGGATGACGAAAACATCAAATCATCCAGGCGTCCCCTGGGCAACGTCCTTGCAGACGGCCAATTCTCTCACACCAGAAGCCACTTGCAGTCTCTCAAGTAGCTCCTGACATGATCAAAAAACAAACAAACAAACAAACAAACAAACAAACAAAAGAAACAACCAGTTTTTTTTTCATTTCTGGAGTTATTTGAGAAACTGGTAGTCACTTCCGGTGTGAAAGAATTGGCCGTCTGCAAGGAAGTTTCCAAGGACTTCCTGTGGGAGGTAAGTTCCTGTGGGAGGTAAGCTCAAAATGGCCAAGGACCTTTATATCTTAGGGACCGCCTCATTCCTTTTCTCCATCAGTGGTCACCTCGATCCACCCAGGAAAATCTCCTCTACATACCGGGCCCTAGGGAGGTACACCTGGAAGCTACAAGGCGTAGAGCTTTTTCGACCTATGCTCCAATTCTGTGGAACTCATTGCCTCCATACATTAGAGCAATGTTGGAGTTGCGACCTTTTGTAAAGGCACTCAAGACTTGGCTGTTTGGTTGTGCATTTAAGTAATCAGATCTAATTTGCCAAATAGTCACTGTTGAATGTTTTTATGTTGAATGTTTTTATATTGTGCAAATGCTATTTTAGACTGTAAGTCGCTCGGAGTACCTTGGTGGAGAGCGACTAATTAAGAAATAAAGTGAAGTGAAGTGAAGAAGGTAAGTTGGAGCTCACGTTGTTSCCTGGATTTGAACTATCAACACTTAAAAAAACATGTGTAAGATATTGCTTGCTATTGTCTCCTCCCCCAATTCTATCTAGATTTTTAAATGGGAAATTGATTGGTGCATGAGGTTTTCCTGCTTCTTTCAGCTAGAAGACATAACAAGTTAGTGTTCCAAACTGCCTCTGCAACCAACCTCCCCTCCCAGCCTTGCCGCTGTCCATTCCAATCCAAAGGATCCTCTTGAAACTGAAGTTCAATTCCAAGACAGATTAAATCCCCCTGACACAGACTGTCTGCCTCTGCTTCTCCATTACTCTTTCACTTTCACTTGAGCCAGGATCTGACAAAGTAAGTCTGATACCTTCACAACATCAAAGTCTCATTTTCTGGACAATCTCTCTCTCTCCTCCCCCTCCCCTTCTGCTTACTATCATTTGCTTTGTCTGACTATTTCAATTCTTATTTATTTATTTATTGGAACATCAGCAAACCCATTTTGATCCATGGTATGTGTTCTTTGGCTTAGAAATGTATTGTTTTTTAAAGATGACAGGCTAGTTTACTAGAAGAAAATGGAGATTGAATGAATGGGATGAAGAAAGACAAGATGACTCAGAGTCACTGTATTTGGCTTGAGAAAGGGCAAATGCAGTCTCATCACCATTTTGGTACTGTATCTGAACTTTTACTGAATAGATTGCATTTTCCTGTGAAAAACATCTCTTTTTTGCCCTTTTCTCACTATTATTCACAGTTATATTGCCTTTTTACATAAGTAGTGTGCCTGAAATCAGTGTGGCAATGGGATTGTCTGCTAACACAGCCACTAACCTACGTCCGAAGGATGGCAACAGAATGAAGTCCATGAGACTCAGAAATGTATATTTTCTCCACCATGACACATTCCAGCAAAGAAAGACATGTACCACGGAGTGACATGTTTTCAGAAAATGCACACAAATCACTTTACTCAACAAGAAAGATTCATGAAAGTGCATACAGTTATAAACATGTGCAGGTTTTCAAAGGCATGCTTTTGCAGAAAGAGAAGACAATGCTCCATCCTTCCATGGACAGACAAAAGACAAACAATGGTGAAATTCTGAGTATGTTGGTGAAAAGTGTGCTGGTGAAAACAGGAATGTAACTTTCCACTAATATTCCTCTTGGAGGAAGAAATGAGTAATTTCCTTTTTACTTCGCACTCTAAGAAAGCCTTCAAAGGCTGCAGAGTTTTTGAAGGCTATCTGCAATTTGGAGTTTCTTCCGTGCAAAATGTGCTTGTGGCTGTTTTCTAATAAAAACACTTTTTCTATGGTGCAGCCACATTATTTTCTACTATTATTTTTACAGAAATATTATCTCCTATGCAAAAATGATGTTTTCTGGATGCTACAGCTGAAGGAACCTGCTGCCTGACACACATAAAAGTGTTTTTCATTTCTAGTTTGTACCCAGCAAGGTCACCTGCTCCTCTCACTAGCCTATAAATGGGAATTATGTGTTTCTGCTGATTTGGGACTACAATTCCCATTAGCCCTACTTAGCATTGCCACTCATAGCTTTGAATAAGCACTCCCCATAGATCAGTGGTTCTCAACCCGTGGGTCCCCTGGTGTTTTGAGCTACAACTCCCAGAAATCCCAGCCAGTTTATCAGCTGTTGGGATTTCTGGGATTTGAAGGCCAAAACTTACCTCTCCGAACGCATCTCCACCTATG
This sequence comes from Anolis sagrei ordinatus, assembly GCF_025583915.1. NCBI lineage: Eukaryota > Metazoa > Chordata > Lepidosauria > Squamata > Anolidae > Anolis > Anolis sagrei. Next base: position 27,521,817 of record NW_026847882.1, read on the forward strand.
AACCGACTAGGACATTAAGATCGTCTGGTCTCGATCCTGCCTGCATCACAGGCACGTTTGGCGGGGACGAGGGACAGGGCCTTCTCGGTGGTGGCCCCTCGGCTGTGGAATGCCTGACCTGTAGACATCAGACAGGCCCCTTCGCTGTTGGCATTCCGGAGGAAGGTTAAGACTTGGCTTTACGAACAAGCGTTTGTCTAAACAGTGCAACTGAACATAGGAAGAGGGTAAAATCGAACATAGGAAAATGGTACAAGGATTATGAGAACGGATTCTGATTTGCTATTGAGGCGTTACGATATGATAATGATTGTTTTCGATTTTGTCTGGTATGTATAATGTGTTTTAATTGCTTATGATATTGTTGTGATAACCTGTATTATGTAAACCGCATTGAGTCACCTAACTGGGCTGAAAAATGCGGTATAGAAATAAAGCAAATAAATAAATAAATAAATAAATAAATAAATAAAACATCTGGGGACCCACAGTTGAGAACCACTGCCATAGATTGAATGAGAGAGAGAAATATTTAGTGATCTCTTTTGCCTCTCATGAAAACTCATCTCCCCAAAGACTCCAGCAACATAAAGGGATGTTGTGGGTTTTTTTGGGCTATATGGCCCTAAGAGAGAATGCCTCTAGAACATGGCCATATAGCCTGAAAATACCTACAACCACCCAGTGATTCCGGCCATGAAAGCTTTCAACAATACATTGAACATAAAGGGATTTGCTATTCTAAAGCTTAAAAATAAGAATGGGGAGTTACAATCCATCTCTCTCCCTTGTGAAAAAATAGGAAAAAAGACAGTCATGTGACTATCTACCTTGGGCTTAACCTTACTACTTCCTACCAAGGATTGGTACAGGAGGAAAGAATGGAGCAAGACAGAAAGAGAGAGAAACTACAAAACAACTTGTAAGAAATTGTCAAAGACTTTCATGGCTGGAATCACTGGGTTGTTGTGTGTTTTCCGGGCTGTATGGCCATGTTCCAGAAGCATTATCTCCTCACGTTTCACCTGCATCTATGGCAGGCATCCTCAGAGGATGCTTCTGGAACATGGCCATATAGCCCAGAAAACACACAACAACCTTGTAAGAAATTCTTTATATGGGACACTACTGTGAATCTCAAATGCTTTTACCAGCTGTTTCCCATCTTTCTCTCTCTGTACACTGTCTAATGTCAGATCTTCCTTTATTTGACATAACCACAGTTGGGATTTGCCTCCTGTTGTCTCAACAAAAGAATTATGTTTTGTTGGTATTTTGGAGGAAAACAGGGATTTTTGGGGGGTATTTTTCCCCTTTTTGATTCATTGCTCTAACATCACTTGAAATTCTTTTACAGGTTTCCCCCACTGAATATGCATGGGGAATAAAAAATGTCTTCTAAACTTTCATGAATACAAATGACACACTTCTTAAAGAAGTGCCAAAATTCTTCATGGAAAGTGTGTTGGGGGGAAGTTATATTTAGCAACAGTTATCATACCAGAAGAAAGGTAATGTTTGAAGGACACCCATTCTATGCCTACATGTTAAACAGTTTCCTTCAAGAACCACTTTTAAGTGTGCTCTTTGCTTAAAGAAATGCTCCTGTTTATTCAGAGAGAGCAAATACATAGCAAGATATGAGGAGGCACATTATATTTAGGGATGTAAAACTTCACTGATTTTCTTCTCAAAGGAAACATGGTACTTTTGAAGCCTATCTGCATTTTGGAATTTATTCTCTCCTACGTTTACAAGTTTTGCACAGAAAATGGCATGTTTCTGTGCGAGAAACAGCATAGCAATATTTCCAGCACAGGAATTGCCAATCTTGGTGCAAAACAATCATATGTGGCTTTTAAACAAAGTGAATCTTGAACTGGAAAGATTGTGATCAGTTCATCATTCTTCCTATCAGTGTTTACATAGTGCAGGTGCTCACCTACAAAGCCCTAAACGGTGTGGGACCTGCCTACCTGCATGACCGCATCTCCGTTAATGAACCCGCACGCTCCCTCCAATCATCTGGAGAGGCCCTGCTCTCGATCCCACCTGCGTCGCAGGTGCGTTTGGTCGGGACGAGGGGCAGGGCCTTCTCTGTGGTAGCCCCCCGACTCTGCCAGGTCCCAAATGCATCTTGCTAGAGTTTAAGGATTATCTGCACATTGCACGTACCCCAATTACCTCTACATATTACCTGTCACGACAGCACTTTTTAAATTTTGTCCATTACATTTGGCCCAGCCTTGGTTTTAATTGCGTCACGGTGTCATTGTTTTATTGTTTTATTGTTTTGCTTGATGTTTATTATTTGCTTATGAGTTTATTGTGTATTGTATGTTGTTGTTGTCAGCGGCTTTGGCCTTTGTAAGCCACATCGAGTCCTTCGGGAGATTTTGCGGGGTATAAATAAAGATAATAATAATAATAATAATAATAATAATAATACATATTTATCTACAATTTTGAGATGTTTTCAAATATCCTTTCCATCCCTGTTACTGACAGGTATAGGGCTGGAATCCTGGAAGGATAAACATATGCCTCCAAAAGCAGAGCCCATTTCTGAACAGTGAAGTACAGAGCAGGATGACAAAAGACCATATTAACTGGAAATCTTATGGTTGGAAGGATTGTTCTGGAAGCTAATAAAGAAAGCGTTATCTCCAAGTGCAGTGTAAGGATGAAACATGTCTCTGATTTTAATCCAGAAAAGCTGCCTGCACACCACAAATCAAAGTCTGTGAAACATTGGTTTAAATAATACCTCTAAGCCATCATAACAGAGAGAAAACCAGTTTTGGGGGAAGGGAGTGTTTGGCAGAGAGAGCAGTCAAAGTGATAAAGGGAGCAAGATTTATGAGAAACCAGGCCAAAGTGTTGGCTTCAATATAACTGCAACTCTAACCCTCATCACTCCAACGGATTTGATGGTTTTTGCTGTCTTTTGTCTTATTGGCCATTCGTGATGATTTTCATCTTCGTCGCCCCTTTGCCTCTGCCTCGCATCTGCAGCGCTTCACCCGCGATGCTCGTCTCGACTCCTCTGTCAGTTCACGTCTACCTCCCCATTCATCCCGTTCCCTGTTGCTGTATCTTTCTCTTTGGGTTAGTGTTTAGAATGTCAAAATCATTCCGTCTGACAAAGTTTCAACTTGCCGGCATCTCCCTTGTCTGCCTAGATTTCCATCAGGCCCTTTTCCACTTGTCTAAGCATTTTAATGACATATGGTTCCAGGGTGGAGCGACGAAAGAATGGGAAACACAGAGTGCACAGAGGCAGCAATCACTGGCAATAGGAAGGATCTCTCTTTCATTTAGGGGGAAAGGTAAGTTTCACCAACTGAGCCCTTGTGAGGACATCAGTATTGGAGTTTTTCATCAATTAAAATTAGTCAAGCTGGAACATAAACATCCTGTAGCTTATAAATGATAGCAGAAATAAGACCTGGTATTTCATTGTTATTGGTTTTTAAAACCAAGTTTGGAGAAGTGGGCACTTTGTCCTCTTCTTTCAATGCATCGAATCATGGATTTGTTTACTTTTCAGCTCTTCTTTGCATGCCAGCTCAATCATCTACTTGTAATTTGCTCTGATGTGTACATGCTTTCCATAACCTATCCCACTTCTTTATGAATCCCTAAACAAAAATGTTATTCTCCGTTTTGCCTCTCATTGCTCTCCCCTCCCCACTTCTTCTCCTCCTCTCTTCTTCTGCCTGTTGCTATGAAAGTGCATATTGAGGTGGAGGGAGAAGCGGGGGATCAATCAGCTATCAGGGGAGAAGTTTTCATCACAGGAAACCTAGTAATTGATTATTACATTTTATTTGTAGGATACTGCTGTTACTTTATTGGCATGAATTAGAGCCTATAGCAATACATATGGTAGGAGTGTTTTCTTTTCTCTTGCAAGCTGGAGATTGACAATTACATGTTTACAAATCAAACTCTAGCTTCATAAATGCCTCAAGCATACCACAGAATTTATTTTTACACCGGAAGTCCAAAGTTCTTTTTTTTTTACTCATTCAGCAACTGTGACAAATCCACCATAGTGAGACTTCACTATAATCTACTACATTTTAAACTGTGTCATACAAGGCACACTCATACACTCATACACATACATGCACATATACACTCACAAACACAATATTATATGGAAATCTTAATGAACATTGTCAAAGTAAAAAAAAGTTCTTATTCATAACACTATGTAACAAAATTTGAAAGGTTTCCTGTTCCTGGTTTGAAAGTGTTATTTCCTGTTTAATTGTGTGGTACTTAGAATCATAGAATCAAAGAGTTGGAAGAGACCTCATGGACCATCCAGTCCAACCCCCTGCCAAGAAGCAGGAATATTGCATTCAAATCACCCCTGACAGATGGCCATCCAGCCTCTGTTTAAAAGCTTCCAAAGAAGGAGCCTCCACCACACTCCGGGGCAGAGAGTTCCACTGATGAACGGCTCTCACAGTCAGGAAGTTCTTCCTCATGTTCAGATGGAATCTCCTTTCTTGTAGTTTGAAGCCATTGTTTTGTGTCCTAGTCTCCAGGGAAGCAGAAAACAAGCTTGCTCCCTCCTCCCTGTGGCTTCCTCTCACATATTTATACTTTGACAGTAGTTGTTATACTCCAGAAACTTCATTTTTGTGTCTGCCACAAACTATGTTGAATTGGCTGAGAACTCTATGAGATGTTTGTTGAAAAATTATAGCAAAAGGTGATGCAGGATGCAGTTTAATAATTTTTCCCCATGTTTTTATGATAGAAACAATTAAGAAATGGCATTTATAATCCATGATCAAAAATCGTGTTACATAGTGCATTCTGTATACTGAGCACACAATTCTCAAGTCAGATTAAATTGATTTTTTTTTCTTTCTGAACCTCAGTTTGTAGACTTTTTGATTTTGATTAAGCCAGGAATCAATGACCCTGAACTGGTGCCTGTTGGCTGTGATGGACTGGATGAGGATGAACAAATTGAAATTGAATTCAGACAAGACAGAGGGGCTACTGGTGAGTTGCAGGGCTGATCAGGATATTGGGCTGCAACCTGTGCTGGATGGGGTCACACTCCCTCCGAAGACACAGGTTCACAGTCCGAGGGTCCTTCTGGACTCAGCACTGACCCTGGAGGCCCAGGTGTTGGCGGTGGCTGGGAAGGCCTTCGTATAGTTAAAGCTTGTGCGCCATCTGCGCCCATACCTTGAAAAACCTGATCTGGCTATGGTAGTACACATCCTGGTCACATCCAGATTAGATTATTATAATGTGCTCTATGTGGGGCTGCCCAAGAAGAGTGTTCAGAAACTTCAACTGGTCCAAAGGTCAGCTGCTAGACTGCTTAGAAGAGCAGAATGTAGAGAAAGAACTACCCTACATCTGAAGCAGCTACACTGGCTGCCAGTTTGTTTCCGGATGCAATTCAAAGTGCTGGCTTTAGCCTATAAAGCCCTAAATCAGGGGTCCTCAAACTTTTTAAAGAGAGGGCCAGATCACAGTCCCTCAAACTGTCGGAGGGCCGGGTTATAATTTGAAAAAAAATGAATAAATTCCTATGCACCCTGCACATATCATATTTGTAGTGCAAAATCCACTTAAAAACAATACAATAATTAAAATGAAGAACAATTTTAACAAATATAAATTTATTAGTATTTCAATGGGAAGTATGGGCCTGTTTTTGGCTGATGAGATAGGATTGTTGTTGTTGTTGTTGTGTGCTTTTGAGTCGTTACAGACTTAGGTTAACCCTGAGCGAGGGCCAGGTAAATGACCTTGGAGGGCCACATCTGGCCCCCGGGCCTTAGTTTGAGGGCCCCTGCCCTAAATGAACTATTTGGGCCCAACCTACATGAAGGACCGTATCTCCTCCTACCAAACCACTTGAGCTCTGAGATTGTCAGGAGAGGTCCTTCTCTCTGCCCCACCACCGTTGCAAGTGCGGTTGGTGGGAATGAGAGAGGGGGCATTTCTGGTGGTGGCCCCTCAGCTTTGAAACTCCCTTCCCAGAGAGGTACAATTGGGCCCCCCTCCCTACTGGCCTTTCAATAAAAAATTAAAACCTTTTATGGAGCCAGGCTTTCCCAGATGAATAATAATAGAAACAACTTGAAGGCATGCAACATCAGAGTTGTTAATGTAAAAGAAGATTAAAGTTCCCTGTATTAATTTTCACTAGCTTGATTTTTCTTCATCATAGCCATCTCATTTTAATGTATTTTCTTCTGGTGATAACTTCCGGAAAAATATGGCAATAAGAGTGGAATTCTTTTATATTCTGCAATTTAAAAAAAATCCTACCCACCAGGAATTTATAGAATCCCAGTGAAGAGGATGTCGAGACAGCAGTAAAGGTGCCAATGGATTTTGTCATACCATCACTGATCACCAATATTTGTCTCTCTCACTCTGATATTTCCCTGTGTTAGTAGGAAAATCCACTATGAGGTATGAGGGTCTGAGTGCATATGCAAGGATGGGGGACCTATGCTTCTCCAACTGTTGGCTGGAATGCCTATTAGCCTGAACCAGAATAGTTAAGGGAGTAAGTCTTGCAATACGCGGAAGAGTGCAAGGTGCACATTATTATTCTACATGCACACATTGTGGAAAGTAGGATTAGGTGAGAGGAACTATGTACTTTATCTGTGGCCACTACTGGGTGTTGATTTGCCTTGAATTGAGCTAATAGCAGATCTGAAGAGGCTGTCCCTTCCCTTACTCCCACATTTCTATTTCTGGAGGTTCCTTCATCTGTTCTACAGGAGACAGGAAGACAAGGGAAATGACATATCCCACATCACACTTTGGGTATCACTTACCTTTCCCTATGATCCTGTGGCACTTCACAAATCCTTAATTGTGATCAGGCCTCTTGGAGTTTGCTCAGTTCATAATTCATGTTCTCATTCAGTATGCTACACCATGCTACAGCGCAAGGGTATCAACGCATGCCCGGCTGCATTACAAATGGTCATGAAAGATGTATTTAGGACATCACACACAAAAACTTCAAATGGAGCAGTTGGGTTGTGCTGGAGGTGCAGCCCCAACTAGTCCATTCCCAGTGTCTACTCAATTTATTTTGACAAATGCATAACTGGCTGATTCTGTGCTGAGGCTTTGGGCAAGTCTATGTGTCTATCCTGGGTTATGTGTCTATTCTGAGCTGTCTCAAGATATTTTTCATGAATGAAAACAATTTCTCCTTTCTGTTTTTAAAAAATCTTTTTAAAATATATATGCAAATTCTATGTTTAAAATACATAGATACAACTACCAGCGTATGTTCCCAGCATTGCCCAAGTGTGTCATTGAGACTCCTCCCTGCCTACTTTCTCCCTTCTCCCGTTCTGAGAGGGTCTCTCCATGGCAGCACTCTGATAACGGTGGGCAAGCAGGCTTTATCTGTCATTCCTTATTTCCTTCCTTTCCCACATACACATCACCTTTCTTTCCCAGCGACACCACAGAGGGCCATTCCAACAAGTGACAGCCTTTGTGGCACAAACAGACAATCAAATACACACATACAAGCATACATAATTTTAATGTGTGTGTAAAAAAAGATAAATACTTGAATGTCTTCTAAACAAACCTAACACAGAGGTTGTTGTAGGTTTTTTCGGGCTATATGGCCATGGTCTAGAGGCATTCTCTCCTGACGTTTCGCCTGCATCTATGGCAAGCATCCTCAGAGGTAGTGACACAGTCACCCAGCATGCTTCCTTGGTGCCTACATTCCACTAGTTTCAGATAGTGGCTCACAGGTTGGTGAATTACCTGAATTTTAGTGAAACTGTAAAGCAGTGGTTCTCAACCTTTGGGCCCCCAGGTGTTTTGGCCTACAACTCCCAGAAATCCCAGCCAGTTTACCAGCTGTTAGGATTTCTGGGAGTTGAAGGCCAAAGCATCTGGGGACCCACTGGTTGAGAACCACTGCTGTAAAGGATGCTGAACCTATTTTGGAAAGAGTATATTTCAACACCTCAGAAATTGTAAACGTCAGACTACAGCCTAGAGTAGATTCAAAACCTCATAGGAATGGATTCTACTACCCCCCCCCCCATTCTTCACTCTTACTTGATGTCACAAGCAACTTCTCCTACCTCCTCCTGTTGATAAGCTGCTTAAATGTCTTGCTCCTTTCAGCCAGTCTTTTCTCACAGCTTCAAAGTATCATGTCAACATTTGAATGTGGCTTTTTGTCCATAATATATTTTATGAGTAGTAAATAATATTTCTTCAAAAATATTGTTCTTATATGCAAAAAACAATACAAAACAAAACAAGATAGAAAATGTTCTTTTTTTTGTACAAAGCAGATATCTATTTTCCCAGAAATTGTGAAAAGTCTATGAAAAGTCTTTTTGAAGACTTTTTCGTAATGGGAAGAAAACTGCAAAAATTATTCATTTCTTCTTTTGAGAATGAAAATAATAGAGTTACACCTTTTGAAGCATCAAACGTAATGTATTACCAGGGGTTATTATGACAAGAGGCAAACAACAGGTGGTAATGCATACTTTTTAATGAACATTTAAAATGAAATTTACTCTTTCTTGTTACTTTTGGAGAACAAAATGTGTTCCTTTGGGGCAATTTGAAATTTTGTCATTGTTTTGTTTTGGGTTTCGTTTTTTAAAAAAGGTCACATAGCTCTCCTGGTTCAAAAGATGGTTCTTAATGAATGTTAATGGGATGAAGCCCTGGTTTGTAGGGAAGAACAAGGTCAGGAAAGTCTATACTAGCACACTGAGAACAGTAGGATTGCCTAGTATAGTAGTTCTCAACCTGTGAGTCCCCAGATATTTTGGCCTTTAACTACCAGAAATCCTGGCTGGGATTTCTGGGACCTGTAGAATAAAACACCTGGGGACTCACAGATTGAGAGCCACTGGCCTAGCAGAACATACGGTTTCACTTGTCAACAGTTTTACTTATTCACTAAGAGCCTCCAGTACACTGAGAACCTCCTTAGAAATATCTCCATAATTTATTATATGGAAAATAATAGGCCATGCCTTTATCCATGGTTTCTACACATCCTTGTGAAGACTGGGGACACATCCCCCACAGATATAAGGGTTGTATTGTAGTATCAACAAAGCTTAAAAACAACCTGTTGATTCATTGGAATTGCTGGGAGGCTTGGCTAATGGGCTTTTATCCGTTGAGTCTCAAAGTATATTTTTGAAGGAGAAAAAAAATATGATAAGAAACGTATTAATTTCCATCTGAGGGTTCATCTAGCCCTATGGTTTGCGGGAAGTATCAAAACTACCAACTAAAACAGGAACAAAAGGGAAAAATTGGAGGAGGAGGTTCACTTGTGCTGCTCCTTTTTTCTGGTAAGGAGGCTGATTTAATGGATACATTGCTTTGCTACAGTTTCTGTATCTCTATAGGAGGGATATATCCAGCATGGAAACTGACTAGCTTCTGTTTCATTATGGTATGCTTTACTATTTGCAGAAAAGACAGAATTGCACACAGCATGTGAGCTTCCCCACCCTTTGCACACAATCTCAGCCAAGATATATGCCACCCAGAGCTTCAAGGAAGACATTATGCAATACTCCAGTCATTAAATCCCTAAAAGACTGCACTCCCTTCACCTACATCAATCTTATATCTGTATAGATGATCAAGGGGTTAATTAGGAAGGAAAGCAGCTCATTAAGGGAGAAAGGAGCGCCTCGCATAATTAAGGATAGCAGATTTTAGTCCCTTTTCCTCTAATTCTCCATCATATAATCATCAGCATTTCTATTTCATATAGGGAGACTTGGCATGGGTTCCAGACATCATCATAAACACACAAATGAGATGAAATGCTTCTTTGTGGATGGTTTTTGTATTGTTCATATCTCATAGAATAAAATAGCAAGTGATTTTACCAGTTTTGACCCTTATATGCCCTTTATATTGTTAACAATGATTTTGTGGGTTGTGTGTTTCTGTTTAATAAAGACATTAACAAATGAAAAAACTGAAAGGGCGACCCTCCCACAATATACTCATTCTCCTTTTTGAATTATTTTTTAGTGTTTTATCATCCAAATAAGCATTGTGAGAGCACAGTCATAGCCCCAAGCAAGGATTCCAGGTAAAGGCCATTTTCCAAGGTTCAAAATTCTCCCTTTTGGTAAGCAGTTCTGATGATAACTTCACTATTAAGTCATGTAGACATAACAAGTTTCCATTTTCAAAATGAATTACCCAGCAATTTGCAGGAATTAGCAATACTAGTATGTTCCATTTTTTAACTGGATCTGTAGGTCATGTATTTCCTGATAGTAATAGCACATACCTGGGAGTAAGTTAACATGAATTCCATGAATCTTGCTTCTAAATAGACATGTACAAAATTGCCAAACCATATTACAGACTATTTCAGACCATGCACCCACTGACCAATCCATGATAACTAGAGGTTCACATTTGCCTCAGTATTCAGATCCAAAAACCGAACTAAATTGAAACATCCAGATGATATCTTGACTTGCCTAAACTGAAGCACATGTCATCTGGAAGTGATGTAAACAGGATTGCACTCTTTCCAAAGCCTTGGAAACAAAATGTAAAGACCCTCTAACAGTGGTTCTCAACCTGGGGTCCCCAGATGTTTTTGGCCCTCAACTCCCAGAAATTGTAACAGCTGGTAAACTGGCTGGGATTTCTGGGAGTTGTAGGCTAAAAACATCTGGGGACCCCAGGTTGAGAACCACTGCGTCTAATATATTACCCAATGCTGTTGAATAACTGTCTCATACAGGCAGTTCCCGAGTAGAAACATGGCAACTTGGCAAACTGGCGAGATGAAGCCCAGAACGGTCATCCAGTGCCTGTACCCTCCTACTCACCAAAAAGAAATATATTTACTGGCACTCCTAGAGTTACAAACTTACAAATGACTTATAGTTAAGAATGGGGTGAAACAATGGGAAGTGGGAGGAATCTACCTATTGGAAGAGAAATCTGCTCCTGGAAGAATTATTATCATGGGGGAAAGGGGTCTCCACTGAAGCTTCCTCACCAATCCTTGTTTCCACAACAAGCCATTTTTTTTCAAAACCCAGTGATTACAGAGATGGAAAGTCAAGTGAAATCTTCTGAACAGGGGCACAGACAGCAAAACAAACATCACAGGGATTTTAACCCTTCCCTATTCTATAAAAAGCTAAAAGATATATAATTTTGGTTAGAGTAACACCAAAAACGTACCTGTTCTGACTTACAACCGAATTCTATTTAAGAACAAACCTACAGAATCTATCTTGTTGGAACTTGAGGAGTGCTTGTATGCCAAAATTTGGCAGAAGGTGGATCAAAATCTAATGGTAGATTTTTTAGTGATTTGGAGAAAACACCATGTATTTCTTAATCCCATCTTAATCCCATTTTATCTTGAAGGGTGGGACAGTGGGATGCAAGAGTGGCATTTTATATATTTGAACTTTGGCCTGCTTCAGAAGGGCACCTACTCTTCATTCTGTTAAGTATGTGAAGTACAATTCATAATTCTTGATCCTCCAATGTAAACCATAACAGTAAATACTAGAAACAGGGAGCCTTCCCCTACTGTTAATATTCCACCTCAACTACTGGTTCTTCCAAACTATTACTTGTTGTTCATGGGAATGAAGAGTGTTGAGCAGAAGCAAATCGTTGTTAATATTACACTTAAAATAGAGACAGAAAACTTCCAATAGTTGGGTAGGGGAGCATTTGTTAGTTATAGAGCGCTCCATGTACTTTAGGATAAATCTGTCCATTCTATCCACCTTTGGGAGCAGGACAGTAACTTACTGGAGAGGATTGGTTTGGCTCAAGAGAGATGAATACTTGGGAAATCTAGAAAGTGGTTTTGTGGGCCCCAAATTTGTGTTGGAAGAAATACATAGTCTACAGGCTGCAATTGGCCCATTCCTGCACTAAATCCTTCTAGAAGTTCATGTGATAAGGTTTGGTGTTATAAATATTTACTTGTAGCATGACTGAAAGCTGGATACAACTGAAAGTCTCTGCCAATGGAAACTTTCCAAAGCAGGAGAGAAGAAGAAAAATACGAACATATGTTTTAAAGAACAGATGGAACCTCTTTGTTCCCACATGGAGGCTCTTAAGGAACCACAGGTGGTCACAGCACTCTTGCTTTTAGCCAACAGATTGCATATCCTTCTCTAATGTGCTGAACAGATATTGACTTGGGCTTTGTTCCTCAAACCCCTCTACCAGTTCAAAACACTTCAAAAGAAATGGCAAAGGAAGGCATTTTTTATGTTACACAGATTTCTTCAGACGTAGCAATATGGAAGTCCCATTAGACTGAATGGGGTTGAAAAGATGGCAATCAAAAAGCTGAACAATACTTTTCTTAAAGTTGGATGAATAGTACTCAATGATATGACGCCTCCGTGATATAGTAGTACTGCTAAAGCCAAGCAGCTTTGGCCCCATGATGTTCATGGATAGATCTGACATGGAGTTGTAGGTAAACTCCACTGCAGAGGATACAAAGTGATGCAGTGCTAGTTCACCACATGAAGTTGGGTTCCAACCTCTCTCAACAACCCTCGCAATTGACAAGCCTGGCTCAGCCTGTAGGAACAAGTTACAATCCAACAAAGTCTAGTTCCAGTTCCTGGAATAATGAACTACAGAAAAGATACTATTTTGAGGTTTTTTCAAAATAGATGTACTTTATTTAGAAAGGAAAATTATTAATGTTCATGCGTGAGTCTGTATCTTGTACATTCCCTTTCAAAAGCATCTCACTATCAACTTGTAAATAGATTTGAAGTTAAATATAGTGTTCCTTAGAATATTCCCCAAGGAAGTTTCAAAAGCCGTGGGTTTAAACTCTACCAGGAAAGGATTTATAGCTGAAGCTTTGAGGGAGCTCTGCCACATTTTGTGGCTCTGGGGTTCTAAGGAGGCATTGATTTTTGCCAAGGACAACATCATGATTTATCGTCCAGAGCAAGAAATATTGAGTGACGTGAAGGCTAGCTCAATATCATCCTAAGGGATAATAAATCTTAATGGGAAACAGAAGGAGTCAATCTGCTCCTGATATTGTGTATCAGGCCAATACTTGTAAAATAACAATGTCTTATCATTATTATGTAAGCAGTCAACCATATCATGACTATTGTACCTCATGACACCATTCTTTCAACAGAATTAAACATTTTACTCAAACACACCAATTGATTCTGCAATGAGCTTGTCTCCTATCAACCATGGCAGCTAATATTTCACTATCGTGAGTCGCCGAAAGGCTGAGAAAGGTGGTAGACAAACAAAGTAAATAAATAAATATCTGCATAGTCTTGCTTTTTGGAAAATTAGTAAAGGTATGATTTGTGATGGAATAGTAAGCATAGGGGTTGGTTTTCAACCCAAGAGATTCATGGTTGACCTCAAGGCAAACTAGAAGTAACAAAAATCACTTCAAATCTGGATTTCAGGAGTCTTCAGATGGTTTTAAGAGTTCAAAGATGTTTGAACAGTTTGAACAGACCACTCTTGAAGAAATCATTGTGTTTTTCGACTACTTGGGGTCAATTTTGAGGCGATTTTGAGGTCAGTATGAATAGTATTCCTTGACCTTTATTTTAAAAAATACCCAGATTGAATAAAAGACAAGAATTTAGTTTATCCTGAGAAAACCTAAGAGAAGCACTGACCATTTTTATTCTCTCCAAAGTAGCACCACTTCTGGCCTTTTTGAATGTCTAGGTGAGAAATTGGGGGTGATGGTCAGGGGTATCCGACCACTGAAGTAGTATTTGAACTCTCTCCCATGGTGGAATGACTCTCAACATCCCTGGGTCATATCAAAATCCATAATTGGGGTCCCAAAACCTGCTCTTGACATGTACTTGAGGTTGGCTTATACAAAATACTGTATATAGTAGTTTTTTCAGCCATATTTGAAACTACCTGAGAACAAACAGTCTATTATAATGTTTTTGTGGACCATAGTCCACTTCAGCAAATACAAGGTGAACTACATAATTTGGGAATCTGAACCGTTTCTGAAGCTAGGGTGACAGGAAAGAGAGACAAGGCCATCTTTCATTCTTCATTGAGTTGAAAAAAAATGTAAGCATTCAGAATCCCTTTTTATTAGAAAATATTTTAAAGTTTACCAAAACCAAGTCAGATCTTTTCAAAAACATAATTACTTCCCTAAAAGGACCCTATGTACCAGGGAGAACACTGTATTTCTATTAGCCAAGTCTGATTATGGGCCTATCCTTTACAATTGGCAATTGTAATTATTTTGACCAATTGAAAATTTTCATCAAGGAAAACATTAGCATTGCATGCACTAAGCTTTAAAACAAAGGTTGCTTGTTCAGAAACTTCAACTAGTCCAGCGAGCGGCAGCCAGATTGCTCACCGGAGCGACATACAGGGAGCATACCACCCCCCTGCTGTGCCAGCTCCACTGGCTGCCGATTCAGTTCCGAGCACAATTCAAGGTGCTGGTTTTGACCTACAAAACCCTGTACGGTTCCGGTCCAGTGTATCTGTCCGAACGTATCTCCCTCTACGTCCCACCCCGGAGTCTGAGATCATCTGGGGAGGCCCTGCTCTCGACCCCACCACTGTCACAAGTGAGGCTGGTGGGGACGAGGAGCAGGGCTTTCTCAGTGGTGGCCCCTCCCCTGTGGAACTCACTCCCGGGGAAATCAGGGCATCATCATCCCTCCTCTCCTTCAGGAGAAGGGTGAAGACTGGTTATGGGACCAGGCCTTTGGGCACTCTGGCAATTAAATCAGACAATCAGGCGAGTAAGACCAGCAGGATGGATGAATGGAACATAAAACTAGATCTAGGTGTTAACGAACGCTGACCATGTAAGAGGAGAAATTGGGTTTGTATTTGGTTTTATTGATTTTATTGATTTTATGGTTATAATGCATGCATGTCAACTGTGAATTGATGTAATTTTGTGTATGATTGTTTATGATACAGGCATCAAATTGTGCCTTGTTTCTGTAAGCCGCCCTGAGTTCCCTTCGGGGTGAGAAGGGCGGGGTAAAAGAACCCCAAATATATATATATATATATATATATATATATATATATATATATATATATGCAGGGCTTTTTAAAAACACAGTTAAAAACACATCACTATCATCAATTTGTTTACTCTCTCCAATTTTTCTTAATCTCAACGAGATTGACACAATTTAATGTGTTATAAAAGTATTCTGCTTTTTCTTGCTATTCAGACATTTTTTTTGTAAAGAAAACAAGAAAACACCTGATTGTTCAAAAATACCATTGCATTTAACAAAACAAAAAATACATTTGTACAAACAAATGCATCGGCTTATGTAAAACATGGTATTTTGCATGAAATAGTTGATGAGTTTTTGCAAAGAAATGTTACACACACACACACACACACACACACACAAAACCCACACACACCACATGAAAAATTAAAAAACTCAAACAAACAGAGAACCTTTCATAATCTCACCTTGGAGGAGATGAGGTGTTAAATGTTTTACTATTTTCTGCAATAAAGAAATGGGCAAAACATTCAATTCCATGGAAATCAATAAGGAACAATGAAATTTCTTCATATCTGACCCTATCATACTGATGACCCGCCCCTTCCTGTCTCGTTTTGCTGGCAATCACCAGCAAAATGTAAGGCGTGCATGGCGATATGTGGTAAGCCTTCCCTCCTTTGCCCCATGTGCCACCTTTGCAGGGCAAGGCATGCTGGTGCTTCCCCCATCAGACAAGGCAAAGTGTAAAAACCATGCGTAGCTCTGTTTGCACTACTCAAAAGACAGGTGACTCACGAGGGTGGTGAGGAAGCTTCTTGCAGCTCTTCCTCACCAAATTTCCCACCAATGGGGCGGGGGCCACAGTCTGAGTCATCTGATGGTATATGTCCAGATCTGTGGCCGAAAAGGAGCCCCAAAGTGGAAAGGGGGCGGGGAACCCTGTATGAGCCCCAAAGCAGTAAGGGAGGGAAAAAAAACTGTATGATGATGTGATAAGTTTCCCTGAAAGAATGATAGTTTGTCCAGCTTTCCCTCTTTTGTCATGAAAAGTTGAGAATGGTTTGCAATTCTTCCTGTTCAAAAAACCATTTGGGTTTTGTTAGTTAAGGCTCACACTAAGCTCTAGAATAGGACCCAAAATGTTCTTTGACACACAGAAGTCCAACAGAGAAGTTGGACTTTTGTCCCCCATTTTGTGAAGATACAGAATGGGGGACAATGCCTGGCTCGAGAGCAGTACGTGAAAAAGATCTTGGAGTCCTCGTGGACAACAAGTTAAACATGAGCCAACAATGTGATGTGGCAGCAAAAAAAGCCAATGGGATTTTGGCCTGCATCAATAGGAGCATAGTGTCTAGATCTAAGGAAGTAATGCTACCCCTCTATTCGCCTTGGTTAGACCACACCTGGAATAGTGTGTCCAATTCTGGGCACCACAATTCAAGAGAGAAGTTGACAAGCTGGAATGTGTCCAGAGGAGGGCGACTAAAATGATCAAGGGTCTGGAGAACAAGCCCTATGAGGAGCGGC
The DNA here is from genome assembly GCF_025583915.1 of Anolis sagrei ordinatus. NCBI lineage: Eukaryota > Metazoa > Chordata > Lepidosauria > Squamata > Anolidae > Anolis > Anolis sagrei. The sequence continues at coordinate 27,538,403 of NW_026847882.1, forward strand.
TTAAGGAGCTGGGCATGTTTAGCCTGAAGAAGAGAAGGCTGAGAGGAGATATGATAGCCATGTATAAATATGTGAGAAGAAGCTACAGGGAGGAGGGAGCAAGCTTGTTTTCTGCTTCCCTGGAGACTAGGACACGAAACAATGGCTTCAAACTACACGAAAGGAGATTCCATCTGAACATTAGGAAGAACTTCCTGACTGTGAGAGCTGTTCAGCAGTGGAACTCTCTGCCCTGGAGTGTGATGGAGGCTCCCTTCTTTGGAGGTTTTTAGACAGAGGCTAGATGGCCATCTGTCAGGAGCGATTTGAATGCAATATTCCTGCTTCTTAGCAGGGGGTTGGACTGGATGGCTATTATTATTCTATTATTCTAAGTGCTGGCATGGCTCCTCAGAGGCCAACTCAAGGTGGAAATGGTCCCCTGAACCAGCAGAGTTTGAAAGATGCCAATTGAACTCCACACATAGGGAAAAAAGCCATTAAAGCCTAGTCTGAAGAAGAAATCTTATGTAAGGTCCCAAACTAAATTCAGTCAAGTTCACATTCTAACTTATTCCATTTCACATCACAATCAGGGCCCAGTGCATTTTAATCTGTGTTTGTTTGACAGAGTGCATTGCCCGTTCCTGATTGCAATGCATTTTCCATAAGTACCTGCCTTTGGAGTTAGCCCTGGAGAGCAGGCTGACTGCCAAAAGATGAACTCCAGCTTTTTATGTCCACTTCTGAGAGAATATCCAATTGCAGGCAAAGTCTAAAAACAAGCCACCAAAAGCACTTTGTCTTCAGCAAGGGGATAACGGAGGGATATTGTGTGACTAAAGCAGCAATTTGTATTACATGCTTGCATATGGCCAGAGTAAAGATGGGAATTTTAAAAGGAAAAAAAATCGAGAGGGGGGAAAAAAGAGAGAATTGCTCCATAAATATCGTATCGTGAACAATACAGCTGTCTTTCCTGGACTGGTAAAGCTAAAGAATTTTTAAATACCCAGCGAAGACAAAAGAAAAGCTGTTAAGGGAATGGTATAAAAGATAGCCCTGCTACACATTTGCTGAGACTCATTTTGAATAATGCTGGCAAATGAATTGATAGAAATAAAAAAGATGTGCCAAATGCTGTGCCATTACATTATAGGTGGCAGGATGTTAAAGTGAACAACACTATCGAGTGTTCTTTAGAAAAGCTTTTTTTAAAAAAAATCAACAGTACTGAGAACTGAAAAACAAGCTTCCTGTTTCTTTGACTGAGTTTGAGAGACAGGCAAAACTTAGCCCTAAGGAAATACTTTTCACTCTCATCATGAAGTTCCCAACACTATAGATAATTTTTGCATCAGGAACTGTTTTGACAGGAGGAAGAAGTGTTCACTTAAGCAGAAGGAGAGAGTGGCAGGAAGTCCAAGAAGCAGCCTGAGAAATCTCAAGGTAGAACTGAGTAAGATTTCTGTTGAAATACGAGGAGCCACTGGCATAAATATATAAGGAGCAGGATGAACCATTAATGTCAGCATGAGGTAGTTTTCTAACAATATTGTTGCCCAGTCCATATGCGATCGTGTGTTTTAGCATTTGGGTTTGCAGCAGGGATGTTGGAAGATCATTGTTGTTATTTTCTCTTTGGACTCTACAAACTTTGTGTGTCTGTGCGTGTTTGATGATGATTATGATGGTGGTGGTGGTGATAGTAATCATTTGGAGTATAACACTCTTGACCTCATGATCATGTTAAAAAACAAAGTATGGATTGTCAATGTTGCAGCCCCAGGATTGAAGAAAAACAACTGGAAAAGATGACATGATATGAGGATTAAAAGATCGAACTGCAAAGACTGTGGCACAAGCCAATAAAGATGGTCCCAGTGGTGATTGGCACACTGGGTACAGTGCCTAAAGACCTTGGCCTGCACTTAAATACAATTGGCGCTGACAAGATTACCATCTGCCACCTGCAAAAGACCACCTTACTGGGATCTGCACGCATTATTCGCCGATACATCACACAGTCCTAGACACTTGGGAAGTGTCCAACGTGTGATCCAATACAAGAGCCAGCAGAGTGTCTGCTGTGGACTCATCTTGTTGTGTTTCAAATAATAATAATAATAATAATAATAATAATAATAATAATAATAATGTATTGTCGAAGGCTTTCATGGCCAGAATCACTGGGTTGTTATAGGTTTTTTCGGGCTATATGGCCATGGTCTAGATAATAATAATAATAATAATAATAATAATAATAATAATAATAATAATAATAATAGCAAAGGTTTCCCCGGACATTAAGTCTAATTGTGTCCAACTCTGGGGGGTGGTGCTCATCTCCATTTCTAAGCCAACGAGCTGGTACTGTCTGTAGACACCTCCTAGGTCATGTGGTCAGCACAACTGCATGGAGTGCCGTTACCTTCCCACTGAAGCGATACCTCTTGATCTACTCACATTTGTTTTTGAACTGCTAGGTTGGCAGAAGTTGGGTGTAACAGCAGGAGCTCACCCCACTCTTCGGATTCAAATCATCAACGTTTCAGTCACCGACTCAGCGGTTTAACCCACTGCACCACTAGGAGGCCCAATAATAAGAATAATAATAATTTGAAGCAGAAATTGAATAGAAACACAGAAGCTGGACTCTCTTGCCTAGTTTCCCTGGGAGGTACATTTCATGGAAACATGGGAAAGAGTCTTCTCAGTGGATGCTCCCAGACTCTGAAATTCCTTTCCCAATCAAGATAGACTGACACCCTCCCTTCTTTTATTTTTCATAGACAAATAAAGACTTTTCTGTTTTGGCAATCATTTGAGAGATTACATTTTTTGCAGGATGGGTTTTGCACAAAGTATTCAATTTTCTATATCCAATTTTTGTTCTGCTGTTTTGATTTTAAGGTTTATATATCTAAGTAGTTTAATATATATTTTTAATGTGAATTTTTAACTGATCTTTCCCTAAACTACTGCAAGCCACTTTGAGCCCTCAAGCTGGAGAAAAAGTGACTTATATATAGTCGTAATCATAACAACAATGTTACTTTTTTATGGATGCAACTCAACTTTCAGCTAAGCCACCCAAATTCAAGTTGTCCCCATGTTGTACATACCTGCAATGTATCTGCTAAAGACGAGGAACCTCTAAGAAAAAGAAAAGAATGCATTCCAAATTCAGCACCACAAACCTGACTGAGTATACTGGGATTGAAATCCAGGCTTTGAGAAGCTAAGCATTCGAAGTTCTGGACCCAGATAGATGGATCTGTCAATTTCTCTCTCTCCTTCACTCAATTGTTCTTAAAAAGACTATCAAGCGTTTTCCACTGTCTATAGGAAGAATTCTTCCTTCAGGTTTAGGTGAACTCACACCAAAAAGAAACTGAAACACATTTTCACCATCTCTAAATAGTATATGGATACATAACCCCATCTGGTCATGGCACTAAAATCCTGGTGATAGATGTCACATCCGCTTTTCCTGTTGTGAATGGAGACACTATTGAAGCTGCAGCTCTGCTTTATTTATACACAAGCCAGCAATCTCTCCCTTCATGTGTGACAATGGCCTTGCAATGTCCATCTCATTAAGCTCCCAGATGAGAAACAAATTGGCAGCTCTGTCTGGCTCTGCATCATTCTCACCTGAAGCAACACAAACTGTGACTTTTCCAAAACAGCCCTTAATTCTCATCAGCATTGGAAAAAAATTGTTGCCATTTGTTTTGGATAGTGATTGAGTCCAGTTGTCATTTGAGTCTTTCAATAATCTTTGTAGGAAAAAGAGCAAATAATTACTATTGTGAATTAGGACAATGAAAAAGAAAGGCTAGAAGTACTTTTCTTGCTTTCTCCCTGTGCCTTCACTAACATACCTAAATCTGCTCTCTGACAGATTTGGCAGGGTCAGTCTTCTGTCATTCCATCTGTTTCAACTACTTTTAAAATGTCCCGGTTTCTTTCTCTTAATTCTACTTTCTGTGTTGACTCCATTAGTTTGAATTTCAAAATATAGTACCAAATATTACCTATAGTCCCATTAAGAATGAACCTACTAAAGCAAATACTGAATGATGAATCACAGAAATGCTGGACCACTCTAACAACTACCAGGTCAGACTACATAGAGAAGCCACTGAAATCCACAAGCATGTGGACAATTTCAACAAAAAGGAGGAAACCATGAAAATGAATAAAATCTGGCTACCATATTTAAAAAAAACATTCACACCTAGCTCCAGCAGACAAAAGTCTTTTGTCCCACCCTGGTCATTCCACAGATATATAAACCCCATTTTCCTAGTGCCAACAGACCTCACTACCTCTGAGGATGCTTGCCATAGATGCAGGCGAAATGTCAGGAGAGAATGCCTCTAGACCATGGCCATATAGCCCGAAAAAAAAATGACAACAACCCAGTGATTCCGGCCATGAAAGCCTTCGACAATACATTTCTTATGCTGTTTATTTATCTGATACCATGGAACCCCCGGTGGCGCAGTGGGTTAAACCCCTGTACCGGCAGGACTGAAGACCGACAGGTCGCAGGTTCGAATCTGGGGAGTGGCGGATGAGGTCCCTCTATCAACTCCAGCTCCTAATGCAGGGACATGAGAGAAGCCTCCCACAAGGATGATAAAAGCATCAAATCATCCAGGCATCCCCTGGGCAACATCCTTGCAGACGGCCAATTCTCTCACACCAGAAATGACTTACAGTTTCTCAAATCGCTCCTGACACGACAAAAAAATAAAATAAAAATCTGATACCAGGTCATATAGCCCGAAAAAAACCTACAACAACTCACTGAATGATGAGTTTATATAAAACCCACTGATTCTATGGTCTAACCCAGTAGTGTAAAACTTGTGGCCCTCCAGGTGTTTTGGACTTCAGCTTCCAAAACTCCTAGGCATTGGACAAGCTGGCCAAGGTTTCTGGGAATTGCAGGCCCAAACATATGGAAGGCCACAAGTTTTGACACCTCTGGACTTTTCATCCCTCCATTCAAAGCTGAGATATAGGTTGCAGACTGGATACAGAATTTGAATTGCAAAATTCAGCAAGGTGAGAAGCAGTAAGAACACTATGCCACCAATTGTGAATGCAACTGTTGATGCTCTCTTCAGGTACATTAATGCAGAGAGGGAAGAACTGGGAGAGAAAACGAAACAGAAGGAAAAAATGAAGGGGAAAAAATGAAACCGGAGAATGTAATGTATATCAGTGGGATTAAACTTAAAGCTTTTACACAAGTAAGAAAGCTTCTTACAAAGGCCCCCAGCTCCCTCATATGCTGTTAACAAAGCCTGCAGAGAAGAAGTTCCTGGAGAAGGAGGAGGGATGTTTAACAAACAGTGTTCACTGCACAACATTTCCCTTGGCATTCAGATGTTTGTACCCAGCGTGGATCACGTGCCTTTTTGGACACAAAAGAGACAAAAGAGAGATCAAGCGAGGCCAAGAGTGAATTATTGATCCATAGATAAAAGCCAGGCAGACAGTTCTAAAACTGCATATCAAAAAGGCAAGACAACTTGATCCATTTAAAAAACAAATCACTGCATATAAAAAGGCCAGAGAAATTTAGCATAAACTATTATTACTGCATAAGAGTTCATCAGTTTGCAGCATCGATGTATTGGGTAGTTCACGGCATTCAGTTGCACTCCAATGCAATCAAAAACACACTGATGTCTCTGTGTGAATGCCTTCATACCCTCTAACTGTCCTATTTTGACAAGGACAGTCCCAGCTAATCCTTTGATGCCTCATATTTTTCTGCTGCTTTTGAAATGCTCTAGTTTTTCTCTCTTACTCTCACCTCCCACTTTCATCTGCACCTTTACTTCAGTTTATGCAATGCTGTGAAACGTTGTATTGGATGGTGTGTGTGCTGGGTGGGAATCATGATGCCCTCCAAATATTGTAAGTCCCTCCATTCCTCATCCTTAGCTTTGCTGGCTGAAACTAAACACAATATTTAGACAGCTGTGTATTTTCCCCTACCCATGCTTGGGCTCACTAACCTCAATGGAGGCATAGAATCTCATCTAATATGAGCACCACTTTAGAAGCACCATCTTGATCAATAATTCCGTTCTGTAATGAACAAATGCACAATATATAAGAAACTTCTCCATTGGAAACACACTTCCAAAGAAGTGAAATTCATAGCTGGCCAGTCAAAGTTCCCTCTGATAAATAAGGAAGAAAGGCTGGGCCCAGATGGGAAGAAGACAGGAGATATGATGACACAAGTGAGGTTGGTGGAGACGAGGAGCAGGGCCTTCTCAGTGGTGGCCCCTCGCCTGTGGAATTCGCTCCCCGGGGAAATTAGGTCATCGACATCCCTCCTCTTTTTCAGAAGGAAACTAAAAACATGGATATGGGACCAGGCCTTTGGGTAATCTGGCAGACAGACAAAGGACAATGACGACTAGAGTTGGATAGGATTATGACAATGCGGAATGAACTTACGGATTTTGAACTTGGCAAACGTTGATCACTGGATTGGTTTTTATTAGTTGTTATTGTATAATTGGACTGTTTTAACTATTTATAACTGTTGCTGCTATGTATTTTATCTATGTGTATTGCTGGCATCGAACTGTGCCTTTTGTAAGCCACCCTGAGTCCCCCTTCGGTGGTTGAGAAGGGTGGGGTAGAAATGTTCGAAATAAATAAATAAATAAATAAATAACTATTCATAGTATTTTGGCCACATCATGAGGAGACAGCAAAGCCTAGAGAAGACAATTATGCTGGGGAAAATGGAAGGTAAAAGGAAGAGGGGGCGACCAAGGGCAAGATGGATGGATGGCATCCTTGAAGTGACTGGACTGACCTTGAAGGAGCTGGGGGTGGTGACAGCCGACAGGCAGCTCTGGCGTGGGCTGGTCCATGAGGTCACAAAGAGTCGGAGAAGACTGAACGAATGAACAAAAGTACTGTATGTGCTGCTTGTGTAACAGGAACTGCTGTATTTGTTTGCTTTAACTGAGGGGAAGCCTCTTTTTTTAGGACAACTAGATATATCCAAGCTCCTATCAGATCTTCAAAACTGTTTAATAGCCAAGGGAATACCTCCTAGTGATAAGCTCAGTGGCAGTCCTACCTCAGAAAGGCCAGAAAAT